>CM070506.1:48879872-49104940 GCA_036346375.1 Guadua angustifolia | reverse complement strand
CGCCGCTACCGATCTACCAACGGGTCCACTTTACGCATTTGCTGACGAAGGTCATGGGCAAAGATTCCGGCGGAACCGGTCCCTTGCTCGAGGCAATGTTGGCGTAGGTGGTCGGCCTCATTGCTAGAAGCGCCAGTAGTCGTGATGGAGCTCAAACCCTTGAATTTCTCTTCAAGCTTGCGACTTCATGGCGATGCACGCCATCGCGGGATCTCGGCCCGAGGCCTTCATGACCGGTCGACTACCGCTTTGGAGTCACCGATACGTGAAGTCGACGGACACCGAGGTCGGCGGCGATCCGGAGACCGCTGATGAGGGCCTCAGACTCGGCGACATTGTTCAGAAGGCCGAAGAGCAATGGACAACAGATGCAATTTTGTTGCCGAAGCGGAGAAATGATGACGATCCCAAATACCGCCCATTCCTCGTAAGATCCATCGAAGCACATCGCCTAGTACTGGGTCTCGAGTGCCGGGCGCCGAAGCTGGTCCACTCGCCACACGGTGTGAAGAAGCTCGCGACTTGATCGCCGCCTTGGGGACGAAAAGAGATGTCGGGTTGCCGAGCTCTAGCGCCCACTTGGCTATCCTCCCCAAGGCGTCATGATTGCGGATAATCTCGCCAAGTGGCGCGAAGTCACAACCGAGACAGTGTCGGGCCAAATAGTGGATCAATTTCCTTTTCGCGATTAGTTAATCCGCAGAGCAAGTACGTGACGGCGGTAGCGAAGTTTGGACTCCGAGAGCACTTCGCTGATGAAGTAGACCGACCGCTGCACCTTGAGGGCGCGACCTTCCTCGGCCCGCTCGACGACGAGTGCATGGCCGACGACCGGGCGTGAAAGCAGCCAGAGAGGAGCAAGGGCTCAGACGGAGTGGGCGCGTCAAGACCGGGGTGATGTCAGAAGGCCTTCACCGGTCACAGGCTTCTCGAGCTTTGGGTCCAAACAAAGCGATCGGACTTCCGGGCAATTTTATAGAGGAGATTCGCGCTGCCGAGGCGAGACACAAACGGCTTCAGGTACGCGAGGCACCCGGCTAGCTTTTGGACGCCTTCAGTGTCGCCATCGGGCCCATTTTCATGATTGCGAAAATCTTCACCCCATTGGTTTCGATTCCGCTTCGGATATAATGTAGCCGAGAATTTTTCCTAGGGACCCCGAATACATATTTTTCGGGTTGAGCTTGCTTGAAACGTCCGAGGTTCGCAAAATTTCTTCGAGGTCGGCGATGAGGTCGCCGACCTTCCCGGTTTTGGACGATTTATGTCGCCCACGAGACCTCGATGTTGCGCCGACGGTCATCGAACAGTGTACATGCACCGCTGGTACGTAGCACCCGCGTTTTTCAGTCAAGGGCATCGCATGCAATAGTAACGAGTTAACGGAGTGATGAAAGAAGTCGCGAGCTAGTCGGATTCTTTCATCGGGATTTGATGGTAGCCCAGTAGGCGCCCAGAAGGAAAGCGATTCACACCCGCGGTGGAATCGATGACCTCGTCGATGCGGGGCAGGGGAAAATGATCTTTGGGACATGTCTTGTTCAGGCTCGTGTAATCAACACACATTCTCCATTGCCCGATTTTTTCTTTACAAGGACGGGGTTGGCGAGCCACCGGGTGGCGCGACCTCCTTATGAATCCTGCCTCCGTGCTTAGCTACTTCTTCCCTATGAGCGCGCTTTTCTTAAACACGCAGGCTGGGCAACCGGCCTCGCCACGGATCGGATATTGAGGGTGTGCTCGCGATTCCTTGGGATGCCAGTATATCCGAGGTCTTCCATGCAAAGACATCCCGGTTTGTCTTGAGGAAGTCGACGAGCGCTTTCCTATTTGGCTGGGGAGGGCGGACCTCACCCGCACGGCCTTGGCGGGTCTTCGGTCGACCGTGACCCTCTTCGTGTCCTCGGCGGACTCGAAGGATCCGGGCCCCGACTTGCTGGAGGTAGGGACCGACCCGGAGGCTTCCCTTCGATAGATGTCGAGCTCGGCGGACGCGATGACCGCCGAGGCCAACTCGCAGCTGCTTCGCTCGCAGTTGAAGGCTAGCTGAAAAGACGAGGCCACGGTTATGATGCCCCGTGGCCCTGGAATCTTCAGCTTCAGGTAAGTATAGTTGGGGATTGCCATGAATTTAGCGTAACATGGCCTCCCTAAGATGGCATGGTAGGACCCCGCGAACTCCACAACCTCAAAAGTGAGGTTTTCGGTGCGGAAATTCTCGGGCCCCCCAAAGGTGACGGGCAGGTCGACTTGCCCGAGAGGGTAAGCTCACGACCGGGATGACCCCATGGAAGGGCGCCTTGCTTGGTCGCAGGTCGAGCGGGAATCTCAGGGCTTCGAGCGCCTCAACATACATGATGTTGAGGGCCGCCACCGCCCATGAGCACCTTCGTGAGGCGCTTTGACCCCATGATGGGGTCAACGACGCAGTGGGTACCTTCTGGCGCGGATGTGGTCGGGATGATCCGCCGATCGAAGGTGATCGGAGACTCCGACCACCGGAGGTACTTCGGGACCGCAGGGGTCACCGTGTGCACCTCGCGATAGCGAAGCGCCGCCGCTTATCGGCGTAGCTCTCCGCCGCCGAAGATCATGAGGCATCGGGTTCGGGAACCGCCGCCGCTTCTTCCTCCTCACCTCCGCGGTCACGCTTCTTCCTTTACCCGGCATGGGGGTTCCCGAAGAGGAACGCCAGACTTCGCAGCACCCGATATTTGTGCTTGACGGGATACCCGTGATGCGGACACGGGCTGTCCATCAATTTCTTGAAGTGGTCAGCGCCGTCACGACTCGCCTTGTCGGCGGCCGACGGCACGACCATGTGCCCTCGGGGCCCGCTTCCTTCCGTTGTCGCTGTCGAATGGTCAAGGAGCGGCCCTCGAGCCGGCCTCGTTTAGCCTTCCCTTTGTCGAAATGGCTCTCTGACCACCTCGCACGGAGGCGTGGTTGGTAGCAATATCGAGCAACTCCTTGGTGGTTCTAGGTTTGATGCAACCCGCTTTGTGGACTGAGCTCGGCGACGTGGTGCCACAGATGAACGCCCACGACGCTCGGCGTCGCCGATGTCGTGGAGCTCATTACATTGTTGGGAGAACGCGGATATAGTCCCGAGCGCTTCTACCGCCGCCTGCTGCTCTTTAGGTCCCAGGAGTTCCTGTGGCGCTTAGGTGCCTCGAAGTTTCCGACGAAGACGTTCTTCAAGTCGGCCCAGCCTTAATGGTTCGGCGGCAGATACCGAGCAGTGCTCGGGCGAGTCCGCCGAGATAAAGGGGAGGTAATCAATGATGAAAAGATCGTCAGAGTTCTTCGCTCGACAGCGTAGCCGTAGATCTTCGAGCCAAACACCGGGTTCGCGGTCTCGTGTATTTGGCTATAGCACCGGTGCCCTGAACGGCGGGAAATCATGACGGATCTCCCGCGAAAATGTTGGTCTCTTGCCCTCCGGCTCTAGCACGATCGCGACGCCGACCGCCGGTCCGCCACTCGCGAAGGGTTCCGGCCGCCGACTTTTTTCCGCCAGATCGAGGGTGTCGTGATAGTCGTGGCTGCCCGAGACGCCTGGCGCTACGAATATAGGAGACTTGGGGTCGCCCAATCGCGGTGCGGTTCTCGCCGGCTCACGTGTGTCCGGCTCGACGGGCCGAGTGGGACCTCGAATGTCAGCGCGCCAGGCCGGTACATCGTTGTATGCTGTGGCAGGTTTCTACCAACTCCCGAGGTGCCGGTAGGTAGCCCCGCCTCCGGTTCGCTATTCGGATGCCGTGGAGCAAAGATTGCAGCCGCTGCAAAATTTTACCGGGAGCGGAAGCACGGGCAACGACGGCTCCTCGACCAGCCGGTGTACTCAGCGTCAGGCGCCGCTTTATGGTCGGCGGGGCGCGAGTTGGCTCGGCCTGGTTGATCGACCGCCTTGCCAAGCCTGGCCGCCGAGCTCCGGCTCCCGCCGGAGGGGTTCGCGTGGCGGATCCGGGAGATTCGACCGCCCATTGCCGCCGCTTCGCCCGCGCCGGCGGCGGTGGAGGGCCTCTCGGCTCGAGGAAGTGGTGACCGACTGCTGGGCCATGTCGGCCACGTTGCATTCGGCGAGGTAGGGTCCCTCCGTGGCTCGCTCCACGTCAAAGTCGGAATCGCCGCTGGAGGTACTTCCAATATTTGTGGAAGGAGGCGGCGTAGCC
This sequence comes from Guadua angustifolia, assembly GCA_036346375.1. NCBI lineage: Eukaryota > Viridiplantae > Streptophyta > Magnoliopsida > Poales > Poaceae > Guadua > Guadua angustifolia. The sequence goes on along the minus strand of CM070506.1, from coordinate 49,100,765 downwards.
GCCATCGCCATCAAACGCGATCGCGCGGGGGACGATGGCGCCGCCGCACGGAATGCGCGCACTTGCGAAGGGCGGCGCCGCGACGGCGGGCGCCGCTGCCGAGCGACGAGGGTCCTCGAGCCAAGGTTGTCGAGGGCGCGGCGACGGATCCAGCGCCTTCGAGGGCTCGGGTGGAGGGGGCGGAGCGAAGCTCGAGCTCTCCGCCGTGGTGACGACGGTTGAAAGAACCGAACAGCACCGGCTCCCGGCACGAGGGCGCTTCGCCGATGGAGAAAGCAATCGTGGAGATCAAACGGAGTCCGGAGACGATGATGACGCGCGAGGCCCCTACTTGGCGCGCCAACTGTCGGCGTTTCGTGAACCGGCAAGTAAGTTTGTAAGTCTTAGGGTCGCAAGCCCCGCTCCTCAATGGTTAGACCCAAAAAGAGAAAGAGAGGGGTCCAAGATCTATACTGGTTCGGGCTGAATGTCCCTACTCCAGTTCTTAAAGTGGTCGGACTTTATTGCTCCCAAATAACTCCGCCAGGCTACAAGTGTGGGCTGAAGCCTGCCCGAGCGCCTTATGCATGTGGGTTGTCCGAGTGGCTACTAGTCAGAATCGAGGATGCGGTGCTCGTGTTTTTTATGTCGCGCCCCTCGGAAGGGCCAAGCCTCCTTATATAGCCGGGAGACCAGTTAACGGAGTCTACACAGAGTGTATAAAGAAAAAGGATGGGCTTCCGAGCCTAGAGTCCGCCTCCCTCCGTGTCGCTTCGACCGCCCTCCGGGCGGTAGTTGCACGCCTTGCGCCGGGTTGGTGGTGGCGTGGAATGACGGCTCGGTTCTGTTTCGAAACGGCGCACCGCTCGCTTAAGCGAGGTCGTGCCGACGTTAAGTGTCAAAGCCGAATTGCCTTGAAAGCGCGCGCGCGCCTGCCTTGGCTTGGTCGTGATTGAGCCGCAGCATCACGGGTTGGTACGCGACGGAGGTCGTTTCGCGCCTCGCCCGCCTACCGGTGAAGATGGTTGGCGCTTTGTTCGAGGCTCGCCCGTCCGACCAGCTTGGTCGGGCACCTTGAGCCGATATCGCCGTTGCTTGTGGGCGCCTCCCTGTAGTGTCCGGGCTGGACCGCTTCCGGTGTAGGGTTGGCCGAACCGAAAGTGCCGCCGTTGGCTTGGTCTACCGCCTTCCACCGCCTTTGAGTAATCGTTCGGGCGCTGACTCGTCGTGTTGGTCGGATTCGCCCTTTGGGTCGAGCTGCCTGAGGTCGTGGCTCCGGGCAGACCTCTCGCTCGAGGCCCAGGCGTGTTATGCCCATATGCTTTGCTGGGCCGCTTGGAGGTACCCATGTCGTGAGGTATCCGCCAATAAGTGTTACCAATAAACAGTCAAGGTGCATCCAATAAAATTATTCATATCAAGTTTCGTTTCCCAGATACTAACTATACGTATTATATTGTTATATATACAATATATTAATACTAGTACAAATGCAAGGGTAGGGTCTATGGTTTGGGAGGCCCGGAGCTACCCTCGCCTCGAGGTAAGATCATGCCGAGGTTCCCTGCGACGATGGGATGGAGTGTGGATACTATCGGATTATTATAACATTCTTAAAGTTGACAGGATATGCCACGTGACGTGCACCCACAAAAGTCTCTAAAAAAATGCAATTATATTTAGATTTTTTTCAACGATCTTTTACGAAAAAGACTTTTTGATTCAATAAAATTGTGAATCTTTTGTAAAATATTCTTAAATAAATGTCGAGAAAATTATAATTACGTTTAGGTCCTTTTGATGGTTTTTTACGAAAAGAACCTTTTCGTTCAGCAAAATCGCGAATCTTTGGAGAAAGGACCCTAAATAAATGCCGAAAAAGAGCGTAATTACGTTTAGATCGTTCCAGCTATTTTTCACGAAAATAACCTTTCAATTTCGCGCGGTCGCGGTCAATTAAAAAAAACAACGCCGAGAAAAACGAAATTATTTTTTTTTTCAAAAAAAATCGGATCAAAATTTTTTTTTCGAGCGCGGCATCGCACGCCTCGTGTCCTCCCTTCGCGAGCGCCCCTAAAAAAATATCGTTCTAGCTATTTTTCACAAAAAGGACCTTTCACTTTTGCGTAATCGCGGACGCACGCGACGTATCACGCCGCATAAACATTCATAGTTAATTACTACTATATAGACGATCTAGCCCTGCTGTCATTGGTGGGTCCACAAGTCAGGCTGGCTCACTGACTACATGACCCGGGGAACGAAAGGGAGACTAGTTCGAAAATTAGGAAGATAAACCGACTGGATAAAGTGGAACGGAATGGTGACCACTGACCACTGACCAAATAAAATACTAGCAGGGTGGTGGTTGTTTTCTTTGTAATTGCTACGTAGAGACAAGGTGATTTATACAAAATTCCCCAAAATAGGTGCATTAGAATTTATTTGAATAGGCACCTGGATGAATTCTGGTTGGAATTTGGAAGTCCCCCAAAATACTTACGGAATTGCTACAGTTCGGACGTCTGAATTTTTATTCTACGTGTGTAACATTTTTTGTCAATGTGTGCAACATTTTTCTTCGACAAACAGTGAAATGCGGCACAGTAAACGGACGTTGCAAGTGTTGAAAAAAATGTTGCACGCATTGGAAAAAAATGTTTCAAAAGTTGAAAAAAAAATATTTCAACAGGCGTCCGATGGAATGAACAGTATCGGACATCCGAGCGCTAGTAGTTGCCAAATACTTAACTTGAGTTTAATGTCTGAATTTAAGAAAGGTAGATCTGTATGATCGTGTAACAAAAACATGGCTGCGAAAGTTCCAACAACTATGAAATAGATGTTGACTATAATTGAGAGAGCATCAACAAGTATACGAAGTAAATTAGCAGCAGTAACCACGATTGTTCAGAACAAGTCGTCTCTTTACTTCATTAAGGCCATGTTTGGATCCCTGGACTAATTGTTAGCTGGCTAAAAATTAGTCCTAATCTATCCAAACAGGAAGACTAATAGGTGGGCTAATTTTTAGCCAACCCCTCAACTAACAATTAGTCCATTAGTTGGTGTGTGGGAGCTAATTTGGACTAAAAACATGTTTAACACGCTAGGAAAAGTCTGAAATACCCTTGCTATTATGAGGGGCAGACATACTATGAAGGGTAGACATGACTTTTCAAAGAAATTAGCCCAACCATTAGTCATGTATCCAAACAACCCTGGGCTAATTTTAGATGGATTAATTATTAGCTGGCTAATAATTAGCTCTAACTATTAACCAGCTAACAATTAGCTCTAGCCCATCCAAACATAACCTAAAAAAGGTTAGTGTTGGGTCATCCACCGTCCCACCGCCTTCTCACAATCATATAAGTGGGCCTTTCCTCCTTCACTGGTGTTTAAAAAAAAACTGAAAAAAACTCTAACAAATGAATGGACTATGGTAAAAAAAAAACTCTAACAAACCCAAACTATACATAACAAAATATATTCATTAGGATCTTATCTACCTCAAAGTTCGTACCGGCCTCGCGTAGGGCACCTGCATAATCTATGGATGATGAAATCAAGAAAAGATCAGATTTTGACCTATGGGATTTCTATCTTGATCTGATCCCACCACCACAATTGAATATCGCGAGATGAATCAGAATTAAGGGAGGATAATCAAGGGCATACCAAGCACTGGCAATGCCATCAGGGAGGCGTCACCTTGGAGGAGGCGATGATCACTGGGTTGGTAGCAGGAGGTCGGGCAAGGCCAGCGAGCGCGGTAAGGCTGGAGAGAGCAGGGCGAGCTGGCAGGGTGCCGGTGAGGCCAACACCATGGCGGGTCCATTGAGGAGAAGCGGCGGGTCAAGGGAGTCATGGAGCTCGATCCAGGCTGGAGCGAGAAGAAGGCATGCACACACCAGATTGAGCGAAGGTGAAATGTGAGGCGGTTAATGGTGGTTGGGAAGAGTATCAGGAGGGAACAAAATCATTGGTGGCAGTGGCGATCAAGACGAGAAAATGACGAGAGAGACAGAAAGATAATACGAGTGAGAAGTGAGGAAGACAGAATATATGTGGCCGGTTGAGTCGTGGCTGAGCTCAAAAACTATATTTAATTTTTTTTTACTTTTTATATATATGCACTTACTTTAAAGGAAGAAGCTATGAACAGTAGCTACCAAATTTATTTTTCATTGCAAATATGTGTAGTATTTAATGTGATATTGCATTGCGATCTTTATCTCGTTCCAATTGCTTAGAAAACATCTACTTTAAATTAGTGATCATATATGGATCAAAAGTCGTATTTGCGGTGAACAATAGCTTAAATATCTTATTTTTGTTGTAGATGACCTGGGACTCGATTTAGAGTTTGTACGGTAAACCATTAGTAGACATCAACAACGTCAGGGTGGCTATGAGCCTATGAGCTACATGTTCGTGTGGCAAAGCCATGCTATGGTGATAGATACGCAACACAAACCACACAGAGCTTGTCTAGGCGGTGTCAAGGATGCAGTCTGGACTGTAGATCATCAGGGCGCTCCGGTGGAGTAGATATATAGTGTGGCTCGATATACTCAGGTAATATGTTTCTTTTCATCCATAGCTACATACAGTCATTCAATTAGTTTTTATGACCTGTTTGGTATGGCTTCAGCTTCACCAGATCTGTGGATCTGGTGGAGCTAGGTTTTTCTAGCTCCGCAGATCCATGAAGCTAGAGCTGTGAGTACATTAAGGGCCTGTTTGGTAGGGCTCCAGCTCCACCAGATCCGTGGATCTGGTGGAGCTGGGTATTTCTAACTCCACAGATCCGTGAAGCTGGAGTTGTGAGTACATTAAGAATGTTTAGATGGATCATCTTGTTTATATTTTAGACCAAAAATATAAACTTAATTCACTTTATTTTAGCCTACAAGTTTCAGATCTCAGGTGAAGCTGGGATCTGGAACTCTACCAAACAGGCCCTAAGAATGTTTAGATGGATCATTTTATTTATATTTTAGGTTAAAAATATAAACTTAATTTACTTTATTTTAGCCTACAAGTTTCAGATCTCAGGAGAAGCTAGGATCTGAAGCTCTACCAAACAGGCCCTTATTACTTAAAAAGAAGCTAGTGGTTATGGTTCATCTCCCTCTCCTATGGTTTATTTGCCTCTCCTACTCAACATCCTCTTTCTACCTTCCAAAAAATATATTTAACAAAATTTAAAAAATAATATACCAACAAACAAATTCTTGATAGTAACGTTAGAAATCTCGTTTTTCTGGGCGCTGCAGCTACGTGTTGTTCTATATGACTAAGCAGGATGATAGAATATTTCATATGAAAACCAATTCTTCTCCGTTCTGTGTTATTTTGCTATTACCTCTTGGTCTCCGATGTGGAATTTGTGTTGAAGGTGGAGTCTGCGAGCTACTTTTGGTGAGGCTACTCATTGTTTGGAACGGGTGGCCAAGGACTTCTATTCCCGGGCACATGGGTGGCTGTCTAGTCTTCGGATTGCTAGTCACTAGAGCGTGTGTTATTCTTCTTTTTTTATTATTCTTGTAAGGTTGCGTGCTTAAGTTAAGTAGGGGCCGAAAGCAATTTCAAGGGCTTGTATCTCTTCGATGTAATGTTCTTTAAAATTAATAAAATCCTTCCGTTTTCAAAAAAAAACAAAAAACAAACAAACAAATTCTATCTCTCTAAATATTATCTAACAGAAACAATATACCAATAAACAAAATTTATCTCCCTAAAAATTCTCTAAAAAAATAAAAAAATAGGGAAGCAATTCCGAATGTGTGGGAAGTTGATGAAACGGAGATGAAGCCAAGGGCATGTGTTGGATAAGGTGATCTCGATGATGTTAACTCGACGTGCTAGAGGTAATATGATTTTTTTAACCCGTAGCGAAGTGAAGCATTCAGCTAGGGAAAAAAAGATAAAAAGAAGTGCTTAAGTACAACATCTCCTAGATTAACAGAAAGAAACTAGAAGTAATGAATATCTCAAACAAAGTAGGGAAAAAAAATTAATCAACTAGTTCTGAGGTCGGCGTCCTCTGTCGCATCACCGGAGCAGGGAGCAGCGCCTTCGAGGTGAAAAGATGAGATTTGAAAATAAGTTAGTCGAAAGCTTCTTGATAAAAATATATTATTAAGAAAGAGTTAAATAAGAACTTATTTAGTAGAGCTCTAAATTCTAGCTTAATTTAAGATTTGAAATTTGTAAACTAAAATAAAATGAATTAAATTTATATTTTTGATCTAAATTGTAAACAAGATGATCCATCTAAATACTCTTGATGTACTCACAGTTTTAACTCCATAGATCTGGTGAAGCTAGAAATATCCAGCTTCACCAGATGTACTAGTGGAGCTGAAACTCTACCAAACACACCAGACCAAAAGCGGTTAGCAGTGACCATTGAATAAATCTCTTCAACTTGATTGGGTTAAAACTTAAAAGTGCGGAAGGCATTTGCACTATCACCGTCCTCGAATAGAGTGTTTTTAGCCTCATGAATAGCGCGTAGCAGAGCCACGTCTAATACTCTGGTAAATCCCATCATATGAAATGGGTTCAACATGCAATTATGAAATCATTGGAAAAAGAGGATGAATTGAAATATCGTTGCTACGCCAAAACTCAGCGCAAAAAACTAACCAGATTGCCCTGGTGGATAAATAAGGAATAAGGAAACAAAAAGAGCGATTGGAGCAGAATGAAATTGCATTATAACGCCGCAATTGAACACTGTGTGACTGATAAATCGGACTACGACAACCCACGGGAACTTGAGACACATTCCCGACCCGGCCCGTTCGGCGCCTATCAATATCGTGCGATTTCACATAGGCCTGGGAGGCGGCCCAAGCTGATCATTCGCTTCCTCTCTTTCTCCTCCGATCGGGAGATTTGAGGATAACCCCTAAGTTGAGACGTCTTTCGTAAATTTGTCTTATATGTGTCTATGATATATAAACTTTGGATCCATATATTATATACATAGAAAAGAACAAACTTAAGAAGCCACCTCAACGGAATACTTACAATTATATCCCTCCGATCCCTCTCCAGGCTCCGGCGGAATTGCGTAGTGCTGCTCCCTCCCTCTCGTCCGCCGCCGCTCATCGGATTCTTGCCGAAACTCCACAAAAAGCACAGCACAATGGTTCAGAACAAGAAGAAGGCGGTCGTTGCGCCCAAACCCCGGAAGCCGAAGCGTGATGCAGTAACAAATTATGCTTCGATACCTTGCTTTCGTGATTGGATCCTCTTCGCGGGTAGGAGAATTTAACTTTTCCTTTTGGGGATTGGTTCCTTCGTAGGAGAAGAAATTCGGGAAGAAGGCTGATATGACGGAGTTCAGGGCGCAGCTGGACTCCTTTGGGTTAAAGATAGTCGAAGTGACCGCGGACGGCAACTGCTTCTTCAGGTTTAGGATTGCCTTCTTTTCGATTTTGTCCAGATTCTTGTCATCCTAGCAACAAGAGTCTGATTGATGTCGAACAAATTACTAGTGCCCTTTTGTTATGTTGTGGTTACGCTTCTTTTGAGTTATATGACTACTCATCATAGTCTGCAGGGCAATGGGTGACCAGCTTGAGGGCAATGAGGAAGAGCACATGAAGTATCGTGCAATGGTTGTTCAATACATTGTGGTATGGAACAAAACTTTTCTGTGGCATTTCGGCTTGTAATTGAAACTTAGGATTTCGTTGCATCTATGAGGGATTAGCTAGACACACTGATATACTTATGTGCATTTTTTTAGAAACACCGTGAGGAGTTTGAGCCATTTATCGAGGATGAGGTCCCGTTTGACGAATACTGTGACTCTATGCTAAAGGACGGGACTTGGGCCGGCCATATGGAGTTGCAAGCAGCTTCTCTTCTCACACGGAGAAACATATGCATTCACATGGTAATTTTCAATACAATCCTTGCTTTCTGATTTCTTTGATTTATGGATGACACACATTATGCAGTCGAACCTTTTGTATTTTGAACACAGTGGCTGATATAGATTAATGTGCTACTTATATTTGTATTTTGGTTAGACTCAGTTGCATATGTAACTTTCGATTGACAGCTGTACCATGTTTGATTTGCAGCTTAACTCACCACGATGGTACATAAACAACTTTTCTGGCCGTGAAGCTACCAATATGGTTCATTTGTAAGTTAAAGTGTTCTGTCATATGAAGCTACTATGTGCGTATTGATGGTAGAAGACTCTCATGTTCCTTCTAATTTGATGCCAATACAGATCTTATCATCATGGTGAGCACTACAATAGCGTCAGGCTGAAGGAAGATCCATGTCAAGGTCCTGCATTGCCAGTCGTTATCAAGGTTATTCACTGTGTAAATTGTGAAAGGTTCATTTTTGTTGTGCCCTGGAAGGACAGTATGATACTATTGTCTTTGGGGAACATTGATGATGCGGTTGCTTACTGTGATCTATTTCTGATTTTTAAATGTTATCAAATTACAGACGGACGCCAACATAGCTCGCACAAGTAATGCTCAAACAAACGGAAAAGATATGAAGAAATCTTTCACAGATTAACCTATGATCATACATCGGTTAAATTGGTCATGGCTGGAACTGGATGTTCAAATGTTGCTGCAGTTGAGCATGTATGAATTATATGATTAATCGCCATACATGCATTGCAGTTGTGCATTTGCTTTAGGTTGATCGTTAGCAGTTGTTATAATATAATGTCATTTGCAATAATCATACAGGTTTTGGGAGAATTGGATGGTGATGTTGATGCTGCTATTGAGTACATGATAGCCGAGCGACATGCACTGGGTTCTGATGATGCGGAGGGAGATCCTTTAATGGACTATGTATGCGACGGTAAGCCTTGAACTATCCTGAAGTCACTAAATGCTTGCTATGATCTACCCCATTTGTGAATCTTGATCATCTGCAGTACACAATATTAGAGTGACCTTTAATGAACTTTCTCCTCATCTTTGTTGTCTGACTTCACCGTACGGGAATCAGTGACGTTATGGTGAAATTTGAACTACTTTGGAGACACCATAAATTTCGTTTGCAGAGTCTAATCCTCTTCCAGTGTTCTTGCCAAAATATGAGCTGTTTCGCATTTTGTTCTAAGAGATGACTGGCAGGTAGTAAACCTATACTGGGTGATGTAGCCTGTAGCTGTTCTGGGTGCACGCATCACTAATAACAGATTTACCATTTGTTTGTTAAAAAGACAATACCTTTTTTTTTCTAGAATCATGCTGAAGACAATACTGAGTAGCATGAACAGATATTTGGGAAATCTCAATCGTTCTTAGATTCTTGCCAAAATATAGGCTACTTCATTTGCTGTTCTGGATGCATTTATCATTTGGTTCACCTTGAATTGCCAAAGGTGATTGATAGCATTGGTAATGGCCCTGTAGGCTGTAGATCTGTACTAAGAGTTTTAGGTTATATCTAAGAAAGGCTGTAGTATGGACTTTTGATTTGAGTATCAATTGCTGGTTGGGAAGAGCAATTCTGGGAACCATGAATATATATGTAGGTGATACGGAAGAAAGGCTGAAGTATAGACCGTCTTTGCAGTTTGCACCAATTCTGATTATTAAGAAGATCAATTCTGGGAAGCATGAATAGATATTTAGGAAAATGAGGCATCAACTATTTCAGTTTCTCTCTGATCTTTCATCCTCGTTCTAGTTCTCTAAATTGATCTTGTACTTATTCATTTGTTGTGCATATTCATTGTATGATCAGAGGCCACAAATTTCATAGAAGATGAGCTTAGCACATGTCAGGATGAAAACCAAATGGTTGAGCACAAGGAACAAGAAAATTGTTCTAGCAAAGCCAAAACAGTTCAGAAATCCAAAAGTTCGCATGCTAAGGTAAACTATCATGCGGACAACCCAATGTTAAATTGTCTCACGTTGTTCCACAATGTGAAAGGAGCAAATGTATCCGTTGTCCTTTTGTGCAGGAAAAGTCCAAAACCAAGGAGTGCTCTTGTAAATCTGCACGGAAACATAAGGCTTCTTGTAGTTTAGGCACGGCTGTTCCATCAAGAGAACCTCCAAGGTATGATTTTTGAATGTTTCCATCATCCGTTGTAAACATTGCCAGTGTTCCTGCACGCTGTTGTATGCAGATTATGAAATCCGAATAATTGTTTGTTGCAAAAATGCCCATCTCATGTATGAACAGCGTGAATATTTTACTGGCCAGTAATCTTTAGAACAGTGTGAATATTTTACTGGCCAGTGATCTTTAGAGAACACATGGGTTACTAAGTTAGGGTGTCTTTCATTGTACAGTGTTGAAGTGCTACTTTATATGAACTGATATTGTCTGCTTACATGTTTTCCACACCCATCAGGACCAAAGGCGGCCAAGGGAAAGGCCAGAAAGGGAAGAAGCTAAAGAAGAAAGAACAAACCGAAGCAGCGCCCGTCCAGAACCACGAGACTATAGCTGCACCAGATTTAGGAGCTCTTTGCATATGAACACTGATTGAGGCTGAGTTTTGTACTCCAATGTCATAACCCGGAAATACTCTAGGCATCAGTTTTGAAGAGATGCCTACCTTGCTTGAACTGCGACAGTGTGCAGTGTGCACTGACTCCGGTGCAGCCAGGTTGCGATTTCTCTCGCTCAGTTCGTGCGCGGGAACGCCATCTTCTGACTGACAGTTAGGTTATCCTAGCTGCAGGATAAGAGCGACAATGATGTCGGCAAATTAGCAGATTTCAATGGGTATAGAATCACAAATGAACCATTTATACAGCACTTCTCTTCTTTAATCAAACTTCACTTGCGATCAATTCTATGTAAACGACCATCAATTATGCATGCAACGGATAGATATTTGAGCTCATCGTTTAAGTAGTGTGAACTGTGAAGTAGGTCTGTTTGGTAGAGCTCTAGATTTCTAAAATCTGAAACTTGTAGGCTAAAATAAAGTGAATTAAGTTTATATTTTTGGTCTAAAATGTAAACAAGATGATCTATCTAAACACTCTTAATGTATTTACAGCTTTAGCTTCATGAATCTGGTGAAACTAGAATTTTCAGCTTCTGAATCCCTACCAAACACACTTGTACTCTTCGAGCTTCCCTCTTTCCTTACATTTTCCTGGCAATAAAATTACTCGGCCTTGTGAAGTAGTCTTTGATCTTTGCGTGTGGATTAACTCAGAATAGGTGGTTATGTACTTCACCTGCTACGCCCCATGTGATGCGAGAGAAGTTAATCGAGGGTACGAAGCTGCAAGGGTGTTGCTTGGCAAGCGCTGAGACCTTCAATGGTCAGGCAGGGAAATCATCTTGCGATCACAAAATGGCACAACGTGATGTCCACTAACTCGAAAGTCAAATGCTCCTTTGAGCCCTTGGGCGCTCCGAAAAGCAATGCCGCTGAAAGATCGGAAAGCCATCGGTGGATGACTCGGAAGAACAAATTTTAATTGACCTTTGATGACTTCGTGGGATTTCATTTAGTCATGGGTTATACATAGCGTAGGGCAACAAGTTTAGTCATTTCGATCAATTTCTAGGATACCTTAAAAAAATTCAAGGAGAACAATAGTGTCCGGCAATGTATTAGCAGCACACAGGAATAAATAAATGAACTTTTTTTTATCGGAATAAGTAATTGGTACACGCAAATTAAGTCTGCTATAAGATATCTAGATATCTCCTGGAAGAAATAAAGTACTACTATCACAGTAGTGTCATGGATGGTAAAAGGGTCTCATGCCCAGCCCAGACCCCAGGCACCTTGCTGGAATGTATACTAGGTGACGGCCTCTAGTCGGCGCAGTGGTCCGGTGCAGTGTCTGTCCTACCGCTGTTGGATGCTTTCTTATTCCGAATAGCTTGGGGGTCTCAGATCCAGAGCATGAAAAATATTCAGGGTATCCAGTCATTAACCGGTTCAGCCTCTCCTGTTCCCATACCCTACAGTACCGTACTGTGCAAATCGATCATCAATACACGGCTATGGAGTAACATATGCGTACATAGTTGCATGAGTCGTCACTGTACACTGCTGGTAATGATTTGGTTGGCAAGACATTGCAAAGGCACGCAGGAGGGTAGATGATAGGAGTTGAGACAACCACCTGCGAGCGGAGACGGGCGTACGCAAGAAACGCGGGTTGCGGCCGGAGCCGCACAGCCGAGCGAAGTGGCCGCTCAACCATGAGAACCGATTTTAGGGTACACATAAAATTGATATAAATCGAATATTCATTTCGATGTAATAGATCAGATTAACTAAATAGATTTTAATACTTTTTTGATAGTAGAATAGTAGAAATATTCGTAACAAATCAATAGCTAAATTTGATTTCTAATACTTATCATATATTACTAGTATAATACACTGTAAAATTTATTAGAAAGAAATATAGTGGATTTGGTACTCTCCAACTGCCTACCACTTTAGACCGGTGGGTGCGGGGAGCATGTTCAAGTGGGCAAAGCTAAGGAGATGGGACAAAACATGGATCTGCCTTAGGAGCGCTTCCAAAACAAACACCACAACGCCTCCCTACGACCACATTATGTGGGTGAATAAGTGAGATTCACAGTGCCGCGCGCTTAGTGTTGGTAGTTGGGTCATGCCATGCCACAGTAGGACCGACCACTACCGAGGCCTAAGCATGGCCTGATGGCACAAAAGTCGGCATTGGCAGATGGTGTAGGTGGAGATGGTTGCGTGGGAGCGAGAGAGGGGTCGGCAGCTCGGATGTAGGAGAGGTGAAGATGGCGAAGCGGGCATGAAAGAGAGACATAGCATCAACGGTGGCAGATGGCATTGATGGAGATGATGGTGCGAGCGCGGGAGAGGTGAAGACAGTCTCGGTAGAGACAGCAACTCGGACGGAAGAGGGACGCGGCATTGATGGTGGTGAGCAACGTCAGTGGAGACGACAGCATGAGCACAGAAGAGGGGTCAGCGCCTGTCGTCATTTCAAATAGCGATAGAGAGTTATAACCGTTGACGACAACTCTTTATAACTATTGGTGACAGAGCCTCTGCCGCTATTTGAATTGACGACAGAGTTTTTGTCGCTAATTTAAATCACGATAGGGATGTATATTTGTAATTTTTTAATTCAATATATTATTTTTATAATTTTTTATTAAAAATATTATTTTAAAAAATTCTACGAGTATACTATTATTCCATGGAGTAGGATGCTGGGTACGACATAACACGTGATCGCTTGTGCGGTAGCATTTCAGTTCCCCGTGGGTTAGTACTCCATTAAACTACACCCAAGTTACAGTACTACATGTTCCCTGATTCAATTGGCAAGGAACGATCGAATTAATCGACGGCAAGGAAGCAAGTTTGAAATTTCAGTTTCGGTTTACATCTCAGCGAATTAATCGGCGGTAACGAAGAGAGGTTTGGAATTTTGGTTTCGGTTTACATTTTAGAAGTGGGAGAGAAATCCAAAATTTCGATAAAATTTTATAATTTTAGACAAAGTCTGGTTAAAATTCAAAAAGAAACTTTGAAATCCGAAATTTTTGAACCGAATTTTGATCGAAATTACCGAAATTTCGACGAAATTCAACCGAATGAAAAATAGTTGAAACGATGTTTAAAAAATTAAAATTTTTTGTAGAGGGTCTTGACATATCATTAATGTTCCTATAAAAAAATTATATTATGATTAAGTCTGAGGAATTTTTAAAACTTCTGATAGTACCACTATCTTGATAAAAGACTAACTGACAAATTTCAACCTAATAGAAAATGGTGCAAATCACGTTAGAAGATTTTGAAAGTTTTTTATGAATGGTCCTGACACATCAATAATATTCTCACAAAATTTTAAAATAATAATCAAGCCTAAGAAATTTTAAAAAATCATACAGTATTACCGAAGGTTGACTGATAAAATTCAAACTAATGAAAAATCATTCAAACCACATTAGAAAATTTTCAAAATTTTTGTGGATGTTACTAATGCATCACTAATATTCCCATAAATATTTTAGACAATGATCAAGCTTGAGGAATATTAAAAAACTGTGACAGTGCTGCGATCCTCATAAAACCCATGCAATGTGATCACACTCGAGTGAATTTATAGAATTCTAACACGGTTAATGTCTCAGTTTTGTTCATTCTGTTTTTGAATTTTTAAATATAACAAAAATTTTCAATTCTTTTGAAAATTTTCTATATGATCTTAGGCTGCTAAATATGGTACCATAAATTTTTCAAAGTATGATCAAGCTTGTACAGTTTTATAAAAATATAAAAGTGTTTCTGCTATTAGTATAAAACGTTTCAAAAATTCAGTTCTTAAGAAATTTTCATAGAAGATGACATTCTTAAGAATTATTGATCCAAATCTGGTCCTAAAAAATCCAAATACGGTCAAAAATTTTGAGATTTTATCGAAATTTACCAAAAATACTGTAGCATTTTGAAATTTTTAAAGTTTTTTATTCGATTAGGATTTTACGTCTCGTCTCCTGTCAAAATCCAAGATCTCAATGAGAAATTCTAAAATTTCGGTGACTTTTGTAAGGTGTCCCATGTTTTCGTCCATGTTCGTGCACAGGCTCCGGTTCCTGACGAGATTGGATTGGAGCCGCCAGTAAGTGGTCGTCTTATTAGGGCATGTACAGTAAGGCCACCTCAACTGGCACTTAGCATGTACACGTCAACCTTGATCTATATGGAATAGTGAGAAAAGAGGGGAGGGAAGAGAATTGGTTTTTATTTAGTAGCCAGTTTTGCACGGGAGTATATGTAGATTATTTATGTACAACAGTGAAAAGATAGTTATTACACAATATTTAAAGACAACCTTTAAAAACAGTTATTATACAACCTGGCTTTTAGTTGGGCTTTGCTATTGTACTTGCTCTTAGGCCGACGAGAACATGCATAGGCCGATGAGTGTCTCGTGCTATGTGTCTGTATGCCACCATAATTCGTTCAAAACGCGGATCTTCTACCATGGACGGATCACGTGGGGTTGATGGTATCCTAAAAATTTTAAAAAATTAAAAATAGATTAAATTGATTTCGATTTTATTAGTTTAGAATTCAAGAGACATTATAACTATTTGTATGATATTTTTAGTAAATTTTAAATATATTTATGTTAGATTTATAATGTAACAAAATTATTATATAAAACTATATAATTATACATATCCATTAGAAATTTTGTAGTTCAATCGGTTGCCCATTTCCATCCGCATTGCTCTCCTCCCTTCTTTTTTTTTCCCCGAGCAAGGATGCGCCTTCGATTGGGTGGTGCCTTGGCGATGGAAACCGTGTCTGCTTATGGTCCGTGCAGAACAGGTTCAAAACCGAATTTAAAAATCGGCTCGAAATTAAGCAGACGATTTTTAAAAAACCGCGAAAAATATCAAAACCAAGGGTTAGGGCTTAAAATAAAAAATTGAATTTTTTAAATAAAAAACCGCACCATTTGAATGTTCTTGAAAATGGTTTTGAATGGTTTTTGACTAAAAATCGCTCATATAAATTTTTTCAAAATTTTAATTTTTTTAATTAGAACGGTTTACCAAATGGTTTTGCATTTCAACCGGAGCAAGAAGGCCTATTTTCGAGCGGTTTTCGATTTAAATTGTGAACCATGGCGAATGAATGGCGATGGGAAAATACCGTGGTGAGCATCTTCTCATCTCGATTTTTATAACTAAAATTTTTCTATCTCTGCTCACGCCTCTATACATGAGGTTTAATTCTCTCTTATCCCCGATCCCCATAGGTTTATGAGCTCCGAGGAACTAATCTTCGAAATACTACATAAAAGACTACATACTATATAAGTGAATCACTAGAGTAATTCATATTTAGCAATGTTTATTAATAATGACATCGCATATATTGTTTTTTTTCTTTCGAGAATGATCATTTGCTCCCACCTACTAGTGATAACGCGGGGGCAGGGAAGGGAAACGGTGGAACGTCCCTAGCTCCGCGATCCCCGACGGGACAATATTTTCCCCGATAAGTCTCCCGCAGGAGAGATTTCTCCCGTCTCCGTCCCTTAATAGAAGAATTCTCCGCAGAAAGCGGGGTTCGGGCCATTACCATCCCTAATCCGTGTCGGCACGGAACAAAGGGTGTGTTTAGTTGCCTGTATAGTGTTTGAATCACACGAGTGGATGTAATTGTATCTGTTAGATATGTGTTTGGTTTTCGTCTTCTAGGCGGTGGATGCAATTGCACTCACTTATGCGAGATAGAGGAAACACAAAATTGAGCTTCTCTTCAATGCGGACTCATGAGATTAGGGTGGAAAAAAGCTCGTTGAGTTGGCTGGTGTAGGGTCGAGGATGCTTAGGGGGGTGAATAGGCGATTTACAAAATTCAATCGCTCACTAATCAATTCGCTCTAATCAACCCCTAAGTCAAAACCTATTCAAAGATATATGCGGAAGCGATAAATAGGTTTTGACAATTAAGGCCTAAATCAACTAGGCTCACTAGTGCACTTAACTAAATTATGTCTCTACACTAGAATTGCTAAATTGAACAATCAATTAATAATAAGCAATTCTAATACATTCGAGCAATCAATAATATGCAAAAGGTAAATGCTTGAAAGTAAAGAGACAAGGGACAACCGATGTTTTCGTGGTGTTAGGAGACTTGCTTGGTCTCCCCTAGTCCACGTTGAGGCTAGCCCACACTTGGACGGCTCCGCTCGAGCACCCGCCTCTTTTCACTAGTTGTGGTTTTTCACGCTATGCCGTAGGCTCAACCAGAACCTTCACAAACTTGCCGGGCTTCACACTCGAGAGCTCCAAGACGACGCCCTCTGCCGCCTAGGGAGTCGGCAACCTCCAAGAGTAACAAGCGCGCCTTGGCTTGAACTTCACCGCACAACGTAGATCGCGCCTCGGTGATCACCAAGTGCAACACATGCACGAGGCCTCCTCAAGTGCAACACATGCACAAGAGGTACCCAAACCACTTCCTAATTGCAACGAATGCAATTAGTCTCACTCTTAGCTCAAGAATCAAATTGGAAAAGAGCAACACATGCACTTCACTCCCACAACCTCAAAACACAAAGAACCACACCGCCCCTTCAAGCCCCAAGGGGTATTTATAGCCTCCACCAAAGAAACTAGCCATTGGGAGCAAACTCGGCAGTAAACAAGAACGGCCGGACCGGGCGGCACGGTCCGACCGCTTCTCACGAAAGCAACGGTCGACTTTCCGACCGTTGCCACGCTGATGCACCGTCGCCTCCCGGCCGCACTGCGCCCCGATCAGACAAACCCTCTGGTCCAACCGCCAGCAAAACAATGAGACACCGAAAAACAACTCCTCCGAAATCTTGCACGTGACCTCGGTCCGACCGCCCGATCGGTCAAGACCGATTGACCTCCGGTCCGACCGCCCACGCCCTGGCTCGACCGGAGAGAGTTTGCCAGCACCGCCAAGACACGCTCGAATCACGGTGGCATCAAGATGGGGAAGGCCGGTCAGAAACAGATTAGCGGCCGGTCCGACCATTTAAGGCCCTGCCCGACGGCCCACGGGATGCACCGCCCCATCAAGAACTCGCTTCACCTCAAAAAGATTCTCCAAAAACCGAAAACCATTCCTTGAGCCAATAAATGATCAACACATGATCAAACACTTGTGCAAAACACATTTGCACCAATTTAGCTCACGCTCAAAGAATTCAACTCAAATTGCGAAAACACATTTCGCAATCGACTCAAGAACTATTCGCAAATCGTATTAAGCGAATCAAACTCGAGTTTATGAGATCTCTAGTTCCATGCAACACTAAAACCAAATCAACCGAATGAGCTCTCCACTTACAACACATGCAAGCCTCTAGCTCAAAACAAACACACAAACATTAAATCATGCTTGAGCTCTCTCCTTTTGCAACACATGCAAAACTTAGCTCCAAGCAAACTCACGGTTTTAGAAAGATGTTTTGCGAACCAAAACGCGAAGCTTCAACTAATGCAACACATGCAAAAGTGAACTCCACGTAAAAGCCAACGCATTAACTTATCCTATTTGCAACACATGCAAATCAAAGCATAATGCGAAAACCAAATGCATATACTCTTTCATCTTTGCAACACATGCAAATCGAGCATAATCTTGTATCAACCAAGCATAGGCTTAACACATTTGCAACACATGCCAAATGATTAACCCATATGCAAAAACCAAATCCAACTAAGATTTGAGCTTTGAGTGAACGCGAATGAGATCACCAACACATGATGAAACTCAAGCGAAGAGGCAACCCTCTTAATAGTAACGGCGATAAAGAACTAGACTCAAAGACTAGAAAGTCCTTAGCCTATCTAGTTATACCTTCACGGCACAAGCAAGCAATCCCTTTGGGGTCTTTATGATCATCGCATATTTGCTCCTCAGGATATCAACTCGACTCCTTTTCTTCTGGGATCCTCTTGACGCCCATCAACACATGATGCCGTCCTTGTCCGTTCTCATCCATCATTGGACCTAACTCAATCACAACTCATAAACATAGTTAGTCCAAGATGCATGGTTGTCTCAATTATCTCTTGCACTCTATTAACACATAATGGATCCTTTAGATCAATTGAGCACAACCTAAATCAATTGAAATGATTTAATTGTGTCTTAAGTATAATGATGCAACACATGCTTAATTATACTTAAGAACTATTCATTGTCCTTGATTAATCACAAAACACCATCAACACATGATGAAGTGTTCTTTAATGATTAATGAGACAAATGAACTCAATTTAAATTATCATTTAAATTGATATGAGTATATATCAACTACACAAGTTTTCATATACTCATGTTGATGAAAGGTAATGATCCATTATATGTAAATTGTATGGAAATGATCATTACTCTAAATCATCAACTATAGAATACACCCACATGTATATGTGCATAAGTATGATTGACTTGGATATAATATGCACATATTCACTTTAATCATATTGGAGTATATCCTATATTACCATGAGTATACTTATAACTAGGCAATTCAAATATATACTCAATGATTTAGTTTCTTTGTCTTGATTCTTGTGTGTATCAATAAAGAATCGATCAATACAAAGAACTATCAAGTTAAACCGAACTCCCCTAAGTGTGTGCATCCATGTAATATATGGATTGGGAACATGATGCACGTTTAGTGGTTAATATAACGGGGATATTCATACTTTAACTTGGCTCCAAAGTATGCAACTAATATTAAGATGAATATGCAAACATACCTTGGGTTTTCCATTTTTCCATGCGATGAGACTAAACAAGGATATTCTAAACAAACATGTTAGTCTCGATATAAGATATGTCATTAATAACAATATCGCATTAGGGGATAAACTTAATATTAGATTTGTCATTAACGCACGATTAGATTTGTCATTAACACCAAAACCATAACTAATGAAGGTTGAACTTACGGTGGCTTGTTTCAAAATTGTTCGATTACATTCATTTTTCTTTTAAAATAAAAATTAGTTGATTTAGAACAAGTGTCAACTTCTTTCGGCTCGTTAGGCTCGGCTTGTTAGGCTCGGCTCAAGTTGGGTCTCAAATAATACAAGCAGACTATAATAAATAAGAATAAATTAGTGTCAAAGAAAGCTCAAAAAGCTCATTTGGCTCGTTTCCACCCCTACATGAGATGTATAAACAGAACAACCAAACAACTCAATTTGCATCCACTCACGCAAACCAAGAATGACCTGGATGACTTATACGAGACAAAGTTAGAGTAGTGTAGACAACTAAACACACCCAAAACAAACCCATTCATCCTACTAATTTTTAGCCAACCCCTCAATAACAATTAGTCCATTAGTTGTGTGTGTGGGAGCTAATTTGGACTAAAAACATGTTTAACACGCTAGGAAAAGTCTGAAATACCCTTGCTATTATGAGGGGCAGACATACTATGAAGGGTAGACATGACTTTTCAAAGAAATTAGCCCAACCATTAGTCATGATCCAAACAACCCCGGCTAATTTTAGATGGATTAATTATTATTGGCTAATATTACTCTAACTATTAACCAGCTAACAATTAGTTTCTAGCTCATCCAAACATAACCCTAAAAAGGTTAGTGTTGTCATCCACCGTCCCACCGCCTTCTCACAATCATATAAGTGGGCCTTTCCTTCTTCACTGGTGTTTAAAAAAAACTGAAAAAACTCTAACAAATGAATGGACTATGGTAAAAAAAACTCTAACAAACCCAAACTATACATAACAAAATATATTCATTAGGATCTTATCTACCTCAAAGTTCGTACCGGCCTCGCGTAGGGCACCTGCATAATCTATGGATGATGAAATCAAGAAAAGATCAGATTTTGACCTATGGGATTTCTATCTTGATCTGATCCCACCACCACAATTGAATATCGCGAGATGAATCAGAATTAAGGGAGGATAATCAAGGGCATACCAAGCACTGGCAATGCCATCAGGGAGGCGTCACCTTGGAGGAGGCGATGATCACTGGGTTGGTAGCAGGAGGTCGTGGGCAAGGCCAGCGAGCGCGGTAAGGCTGGAGAGAGCAGGGCGAGCTGGCAGGGTGCCGGTGAGGCCAACACCATGGCGGGTCCATTGAGGAGAAGCGGCGGGTCAAGGAGTCATGGAGCTCGATCCAGGCTGGAGCGAGAAGAAGGCATGCACACACCAGATTGAGCGAAGGTGAAATGTGAGGCGGTTAATGGTGGTTGGGAAGAGTATCAGGAGGGAACAAAATCATTGGTGGCAGTGGCGATCAAGACGAGAAAATGACGAGAGAGACAGAAAGATAATACGAGTGAGAAGTGAGGAAGACAGAATATATGTGGCCGGTTGAGTCGTGGCTGAGCTCAAAAACTATATTTAATTTTTTTTTTACTTTTATATATATGCACTTACTTTAAAGGAAGAAGCTATGAACAGTAGCTACCAAATTTATTTTTCATTGCAAATATGTGTAGTATTTAATGTGATATTGCATTGCGATCTTTATCTCGTTCCAATTGCTTAGAAAACATCTACTTTAAATTAGTGATCATATATGGATCAAAAGTCGTATTTGCGGTGAACAATAGCTTAAATATCTTATTTTTGTTGTAGATGACCTGGGACTCGATTTAGAGTTTGTACGGTAAACCATTAGTAGACATCAACAACGTCAGGGTGGCTATGAGCCTATGAGCTACATGTTCGTGTGGCAAAGCCATGCTATGGTGATAGATACGCAACACAAACCACACAGAGCTTGTCTAGGCGGTGTCAAGGATGCAGTCTGGACTGTAGATCATCAGGGCGCTCCGGTGGAGTAGATATATAGTGTGGCTCGATATACTCAGGTAATATGTTTCTTTTCATCCATAGCTACATACAGTCATTCAATTAGTTTTTATGACTGTTTGGTATGGCTTCAGCTTCACCGATCCGTGGATCTCGTGGAGCTAGGTTTTTCTATTCGCGATCCATGAAGCTAGAGCGGAGTACATTAAGGGCCATTAGGGAAGTTTCCACCAGATCCGGATCCGTGGAGCTGGTATTTTAACTCCACAGATCCGTGAAGCCGAGTTGTGAGTACATTAAGAATGTTTAGATGGATCATCTTGTTTATATTTTAGACCAAAAATATAAACTTAATTCACTTTATTTTAGCCTACAAGTTTCGTATCTCGAAGTAACGATCCGAACTCTACCAAAGTGCCCTAAGAATGTTTAGATGGATCATTTTATTTATATTTTAGGTTAAAAATATAAACTTAATTTATTTTATTTTAGCCTACAAGTTTCGAGATCTCGAGAGGCTAGGATCCTGCTCTACCAAATGAGCCCTTATTACTTAAAAAGAAGCTAGTGGTTATGGTTCATCTCCTCTCCTATGGTTTATTTGCCTCCTACTCAACATCCTCTTTTCTACCTTCCAAAAAATATATTTAACAAAATTTAAAAAATAATATACCAACAAACAAATTCTTGATAGTAACGTTAGAAATCGTCATACCGTACCACGGTTGTTCTATATGACTAAGGTGATGATAGAATATTTCATATGAAAACCAATTCTTCTCCGCATGTGTTATTTTGCTATTACCAACGGTCTCCGTGTAATGTGGGAAGGTGGAGTCATGAGCTACTTTGGCGAGGCTACTCATTGTTTGGAACGGTGGCCAAGGACTTCTATTCCCGCACATGGGTGTATGTCTAGTCTTCGGATTGCTAGTCACTAGAGCGCAGGTTATTCTTCTTTTTATTATTCTAAGGTTGCGGCTTGTTAAGTAGGGCCAAAGCAATTTCAAGGGCTTGTATCTCTTCGATGTAATGTTCTTTAAAATTAATAAAATCCTTCCGCTTTCAAAAAAACAAACAAACAAATTCTATCTCTAAATATTATCTAATGTAAACAATATACCAATAAACAAAATTTATCTCCCAAAAATTTCTAAAAAATAAAAAATAGGAAGCAATCCCAATGTGGGAAGTTGATGAACGGAGATGAAGCCAAGGGCATGTGTTGATAAGGTGATCTCGATGATGTTAACTCGACGCTAGAGGTAATATGATTTTTAACCAGAGTAAGTGAAGCATTCAGCTAGGGAAAAAAGATAAAAAGAAGTGCTTAAGTACAACATCTCCTAGATTAACAGAAAGAAACTAGAAGTAATGAATATCTCAAACAAAGTAGGGAAAAAATTAATCAACTAGTTCTCGAGGTCGCAAGGCCCTCGTCAGATCAATGAGGGTGGAGCAAAGCGCTTCCGAGGTGAAAAGATGAGATTTGAAAATAAGTTAGTCGAAAGCTTTTGATAAAAATATATTATTAAGAAAGAGTTAAATAAGAACTTATTTAGTAGAGCTCTAAATTCTAGCTTAATTTAAGATTTGAAATTTGTAAACTAAAATAAAATGAATTAAATTTATATTTTTGATCTAAATTGTAAACAAGATGATCCATCTAAATACTCTTGATGTACTCACGCTTTAACTCCATAGATCGTGAAGTAGAAATATCCATTTCACCAGATGTACTAGTGGAGCCAAACTCTACCAAACACACCGCATCAAAAGCGGTTAGCAAGGACCATTGAATAAATCTCTTCAACTTGATTGGGTTAAAACTTAAAAGTGGAAGGCATTTGCACTATCACCGCCCCTCGAATAGAGTGTTTTTAGCCTCATGAATAGCGCCAGAAAGAGCCACGCCTAATACTCGTAAATCCCATCATATGAAATGGGTTCAACATGCAATTATGAAATCATTGGAAAAAGAGGATGAATTGAAATATCGCTACGCCAAAACTCAGAAAAACTAACCAGATTGCCCTGGTGGATAAAAAAGGAATAAGGAAACAAAAAGAGCGATTGGAGCAGAATGAAATTGCATTATAACGCCGCAATTGAACACTGTGTGACTGATAAATCGGACTACGACAACCCACGGAACTTGAGACACATTCCCGACCCGGCCCGTTCGGCGCCTATCAATATCGTGCGATTTCACATAGGCCTGGGAGGCGGCCCAAGCTGATCATTCGCTTCTCTCTTTCTCCTCCGATCGGAGATTTGAGGATAACCCCTGCTCGGACGCTTTCGAATTGTTTTATACGCGGCTTCTGATATATAAACTTCGGATCCATATATTATATACATGTAAGAACAAACTTAAGAAGCCACCTCAACGGAATACTTACAATTATATCCCTCCGATCCTCTCCAGGCTCCGGCGGAATTGCGTAGTGCTGCTCCTCCTCTCGTCCGCCGCCGCTCATCGGATTCTTGCCGAAACTCCACAAAAAGCACAGCACAATGGTTCAGAACAAGAAGAAGGCGGTCGTTGCGCCCAAACCCCGGAAGCCGAAGCGTGATGCAGTAACAAATTATGCTTCGATACCTTGCTTTCGTGATTGGATCCTCTTCGCGGGTAGGAGAATTTAACTTTTCCTTTTGGGGATTGGTTCCTTCGTAGGAGAAGAAATTCGGGAAGAAGGCTGATATGACGGAGTTCAGGGCGCAGCTGGACTCTTTGGGTTAAAGATAGTCGAAGTGACCGCGGACGGCAACTGCTTCTTCAGGTTTAGGATTGCCTTCTTTTCGATTTTGTCCAGATTCTTGTCATCCTAGCAACAAGAGTCTGATTGATGTCGAACAAATTACTAGTGCCCTTTTGTTATGTTGTGGTTACGCTTCTTTTGAGTTATATGACTACTCATCATAGTCTGCAGGGCAATGGGTGACCAGCTTGAGGGCAATGAGGAAGAGCACATGAAGTATCGTGCAATGGTTGTTCAATACATTGTGGTATGGAACAAAACTTTTCTGTGGCATTTCGGCTTGTAATTGAAACTTAGGATTTCGTTGCATCTATGAGGGATTAGCTAGACACACTGATATACTTATGTGCATTTTTTAGAAACACCGTGAGGAGTTTGAGCCATTTATCGAGGATGAGGTCCCGTTTGACGAATACTGTGACTCTATGCTAAAGGACGGGACTTGGGCCGGCCATATGGAGTTGCAAGCAGCTTCTCTTCTCACACGGAGAAACATATGCATTCACATGGTAATTTTCAATACAATCCTTGCTTTCTGATTTCTTTGATTTATGGATGACACACATTATGCAGTCGAACCTTTTGTATTTTGAACACAGTGGCTGATATAGATTAATGTGCTACTTATATTTGTATTTTGGTTAGACTCAGTTGCATATGTAACTTTCGATTGACAGCTGTACCATGTTTGATTTGCAGCTTAACTCACCACGATGGTACATAAACAACTTTTCTGGCCGTGAAGCTACCAATATGGTTCATTTGTAAGTTAAAGTGTTCTGTCATATGAAGCTACTATATGCGTATTGATGGTAGAAGACTCTCATGTTCCTTCTAATTTGATGCCAATACAGATCTTATCATCATGGTGAGCACTACAATAGCGTCAGGCTGAAGGAAGATCCATGTCAAGGTCCTGCATTGCCAGTCGTTATCAAGGTTATTCACTGTGTAAATTGTGAAAGGTTCATTTTTGTTGTGCCCTGGAAGGACAGTATGATACTATTGTCTTTGGGGAACATTGATGATGCGGTTGCTTACTGTGATCTATTTCTGATTTTTAAATGTTATCAAATTACAGACGGACGCCAACATAGCTCGCACAAGTAATGCTCAAACAAACGGAAAAGATATGAAGAAATCTTCTCACAGATTAACCTATGATCATACATCGGTTAAATTGGTCATGGCTGGAACTGGATGTTCAAATGTTGCTGCAGTTGAGCATGTATGAATTATATGATTAATCGCCATACATGCATTGCAGTTGTGCATTTGCTTTAGGTTGATCGTTAGCAGTTGTTATAATATAATGTCATTTGCAATAATCATACAGGTTTTGGGAGAATTGGATGGTGATGTTGATGTTGCTATTGAGTACATGATAGCGGCGACATGCACTGGGTTCTGATGATGCGGAGGAGATCCTTTAATGGACTATGTATGCGACGGTAAGCCTTGAACTATCCTGAAGTCACTAAATGCTTGCTATGATCTACCCCATTTGTGAATCTTGATCATCTGCAGTACACAATATTAGAGTGACCTTTAATGAACTTTCTCCTCATCTTTGTTGTCTGACTTCACCGTACGGGAATCAGTGACGTTATGGTGAAATTTGAACTACTTTGGAGACACCATAAATTTCGTTTGCAGAGTCTAATCCTCTTCCAGTGTTCTTGCCAAAATATGAGCTGTTTCGCATTTTGTTCTAAGAGATGACTGGCAGGTAGTAAACCTATACTGGGTGATGTAGCCTGTAGCTGTTCTGGGTGCACGCATCACTAATAACAGATTTACCATTTGTTTGTTAAAAAGACAATACCTTCTTTTTTCTAGAATCATGCTGAAGACAATACTGAGTAGCATGAACAGATATTTGGGAAATCTCAATCGTTCTTAGATTCTTGCCAAAATATAGGCTACTTCATTTGCTGTTCTGGATGCATTTATCATTTGGTTCACCTTGAATTGCCAAAGGTGATTGATAGCATTGGTAATGGCCCTGTAGGCTGTAGATCTGTACTAAGAGTTTTAGGTTATATCTAAGAAAGGCTGTAGTATGGACTTTTGATTTGAGTATCAATTGCTGGTTGGGAAGAGCAATTCTGGGAACCATGAATATATATGTAGGTGATACGGAAGAAAGGCTGAAGTATAGACCGCCTTTGCAGTTTGCACCAATTCTGATTATTAAGAAGATCAATTCTGGGAAGCATGAATAGATATTTAGGAAAATGAGGCATCAACTATTTCAGTTTCTCTCTGATCTTTCATCCTCGTTCTAGTTCTCTAAATTGATCTTGTACTTATTCATTTGTTGTGCATATTCATTGTATGATCAGAGGCCACAAATTTCATAGAAGATGAGCTTAGCACATGTCAGGATGAAAACCAAATGGTTGAGCACAAGGAACAAGAAAATTGTTCTAGCAAAGCCAAAACAGTTCAGAATTCAAAAGTTCGCATGCTAAGGTAAACTATCATGCGGACAACCCAATGTTAAATTGTCTCACGTTGTTCCACAATGTGAAAGGAGCAATGTATCCGTTGTCCTTTGTGCAGGAAAAGTCCAAAACCAAGGAGTGCTCTTGTAAATCTGCACGGAAACATAAGGCTTTGTAGTTTAGGCACGGCTGTTCCATCAAGAGAACCTCCAAGGTATGATTTTTGAATGTTTCCATCATCCGTTGTAAACATTGCCAGTGTTCCTGCACGCTGTTGTATGCAGATTATGAAATCCGAATAATTGTTTGTTGCAAAAATGCCCATCTCATGTATGAACAGCGTGAATATTTTACTGGCCAGTAATCTTTAGAACAGTGTGAATATTTTACTGGCCAGTGATCTTTAGAGAACACATGGGTTACTAAGTTAGGGTGTCTTTCATTGTACAGTGTTGAAGTGCTACTTTATATGAACTGATATTGTCTGCTTACATGTTTTCCACACCCATCAGGACCAAAGGCGGCCAAGGAAAGGCCAGAAAGGAAGAAGCTAAAGAAGAAAGAACAAACCGAAGCAGCGCCCGTCCAGAACCACGA
Source organism: Guadua angustifolia (assembly GCA_036346375.1). NCBI lineage: Eukaryota > Viridiplantae > Streptophyta > Magnoliopsida > Poales > Poaceae > Guadua > Guadua angustifolia. Next base: position 49,073,669 of record CM070506.1, on the reverse strand, counting down.
GACTATAGCTGCACCAGATTTAGGAGCTCTTTGCATATGAACACTGATTGAGGCTGAGTTTTGTACTCCAATGTCATAACCCGGAAATACTCTAGGCATCAGTTTTGAAGAGATGCCTACCTTGCTTGAACTGCGACAGTGTGCAGTGTGCACTGACTCCGGTGCAGCCAGGTTGCGATTTCTCTCGCTCAGTTCGCGCGGAACGCCATCTTCTGACTGACAGTTAGGTTATCCTAGCTGCAGGATAAGAGCGACAATGATGTCGGCAAATTAGCAGATTTCAATGGGTATAGAATCACAAATGAACCATTTATACAGCACTTCTCTTCTTTAATCAAACTTCACTTGCGATCAATTCTATGTAAACGACCATCAATTATGCATGCAACGGATAGATATTTGAGCTCATCGCTTAAGTAGTGTGAACTGTGAAGTAGGTCTGTTTGAAATTTCAGATTTCTAAAATCAAACTTGAGGCTAAAATAAAGTGAATTAAGTTTATATTTTTGGTCTAAAATGTAAACAAGATGATCTATCTAAACACTCTTAAACAGTATTTACTTAATCCCAAACTAGATTTTCACTTCTCAATCCCTACCAAACACACTTGTACTCTTCGAGCCTCTTCCTTACATTTTCCTGGCAATAAAATTACTCGGCCTTGTGAAGTAGTCTTTGATCTTTGTGTGGATTAACTCAGAATAGGTGGTTATGTACTTCACCTGCTACGCCCCATGTGATGCGAGAGAAGTTAATCGAGGGTACGAAGCTGCAAGGGTGTTGCTTGGCAAGCGCTGAGACCTTCAATGGTCAGGCAGGGAAATCATCTTGCGATCACAAAATGGCACAACGTGATGTCCACTAACTCGAAAGTCAAATGCTCCTTTGAGCCCTTGGGCCTGAAAAGCAATGCCGCTGAAAGATCGGAAAGCCATCGGTGGATGACTCGGAAGAACAAATTTTAATTGACCTTGATGACTTCGTGTGATTTCATTTAGTCATGGGTTATACATAGCGTAGGGCAACAAGTTTAGTCATTTCGATCAATTTCTAGGATACCTAAAAAATTCAAGGAGAACAATAGTGTCCGGCAATGTATTAGCAGCACACAGGAATAAATAAATGAACTTTTTTTATCGGAATAAGTAATTGGTACACGCAAATTAAGTCTGCTATAAGATATCTAGATATCTCCTGAAGAAATAAAGTACTACTATCACAGTAGTGTCATGGATGGTAAAGGGTCTCATGCCCAGCCCAGACCCCAGGCACCTTGCTGGAATGTATACTAGGTGACGGCCTCTAGTCGGCGCAGTGGTCCGGTGCAGTGTCTGTCCTACCGCTGTTGGATGCTTTCTTATTCCGAATAGCTTGGGGGTCTCAGATCCAGAGCATGAAAAATATTCAGGGTATCCAGTCATTAACCGGTTCAGCCTCTCCTGTTCCCATACCCTACAGTACCGTACTGTGCAAATCGATCATCAATACACGGCTATGGAGTAACATATGCGTACATAGTTGCATGAGTCGTCACTGTACACTGCTGGTAATGATTTGGTTGGCAAGACATTGCAAAGGCACGCAGGAGGGTAGATGATAGGAGTTGAGACAACCACCTGCGAGCGGAGACGGGCGTACGCAAGAAACGCGGGTTGCGGCCGGAGCCGCACAGCCGAGCGAAGTGGCCGCTCAACCATGAGAACCGATTTTTAGGGTACACATAAAATTGATATAAATCGAATATTCATTTCGATGTAATAGATCAGATTAACTAAATAGATTTTAATACTTTTTTTGATAGTAGAATAGTAGAAATATTCGTAACAAATCAATAGCTAAATTTGATTTCTAATACTTATCATATATTACTAGTATAATACATCGTAAAATTTATTAGAAAGAAATATAGTGGATTTGGTACTTTCCAACTGCCTACCACTTTAGACCGGTGGGTGAGCATGTTCAAGTGGGCAAAGCTAAGGAGATGGGACAAAACATGGATCTGCCTTAGAGCGCTTCAAAACAAACACCACAACGCCTCCCACGACCACATTATGTGGGTGAATAAGTGAGATTCACAGCACAGCTTAGTGTTGGTAGTTGGGTCATGCCATGCCACAGTAGGACCACCACTACCGAGGCCTAAGCACACTGATGGCACAAAAGTCGGCATTGGCAGATGGTGTAGGTGGAGATGGTTGCGTGGGAGCGAGAGAGGGTCGGCAACTGGATGTAGGAGAGGTGAAGATGGCGGCGGGCATGAAAGAGAGACATAGCATCAACGGCAGATGGCATTGATGGAGATGATGAAAGGAGAGAGGAAGATACCCCTGTGAGAGACAGAACTCTGACGGAAGAGGGACGGCATTGATGGTGGTGAGCAACGCCAAGGAGACGACAAAGATGAGCACGAAGAGGGCGTCACTGCCGCTATTTCAAATAGCGAGAGTTATAACCGCTGACGACAACTCTTTATAACTATTATTGGTGACAGAGCTCGCCGCTATTTGAATTGATTTACGAGTTTTTGTCGCTAATTTAAATCATTTATAGGGATGTATATTTGTAATTTTTAATTCAATATATTATTTTTATAATTTTTATTAAAAATATTATTTTAAAAATTCTACGAGTATACTATTATTCCATGGAGTAGGATGCTGGGTACGACATAACACGTGATCGCTTGTGCGGTAGCATTTCAGTTCCCGGGTTAGTACTCCATTAAACTACACCCAAGTTACAGTACTACATGTTCCCTGATTCAATTGGCAAGGAACGATCGAATTAATCGACGGCAAGGAAGCAAGTTTGAAATTTCAGTTTCGGTTTACATCTCAGCGAATTAATCGGCGGTAATGAAGAGAGGTTTGGAATTTTGGTTTCGTTTACATTTTAGAAGTGGAGAGAAATCCAAAATTTCGATAAAATTTTATAATTTTAGACAAAGTCTGGTTAAAATTCAAAAGAAACTTTGAACCAATTTTGAACCGAATTTTGATCGAAATTACCAAATTTCATTTAAATTCAACCTAATGAAAAATAGTTGAAACGATGTTTAAAAAATTAAAATTTTTGTAGAGGGTCTTGACATATCATTAATGTTCCTATAAAAAATTATATTATGATTAAGTCTGAGGAATTTTAAAACTTCCGATAGTACCACTATCTTGATAAAAGACTAACCGACAAATTTCAACCTAATAGAAAATGGTGCAAATCACGTTAGAAGATTTTGAAAGTTTTTATGAATGGTCCCGACACATCAATAATATTCTCACAAAATTTTAAAATAATAATCAAGCCTAAGAAATTTTAAAAATCATACAAGATACCGAAGGTTGATCGATAAAATTCAAACTAATGAAAAATCATTCAAACCACATTAGAAAAATTTTCAAAATTTTGTGGATGTTACTAATGCATCACTAATATTCCCATAAATATTTTAGACAATGATCAAGCTTGAGGAATATTAAAACTCGTGATAAAGCTAAGATCCTCATAAAACCCATGCAATGTGATCACACTCGAGTGAATTTATAGAATTCTAACACGTTAATGTCTCGCTTTTGTTCATTCTCTTTTGAATTTTAAATATAACAAAATTTTCAATTCTTTTGAAAATTTTCTATATGATCTTAGGTCGCTAAATATGGTACCATAAATTTTTCAAAGTATGATCAAGCTTGTACGCTTTATAAAAATATAAAAGTGTTTCGCTATTAGTATAAAACGTTTAAAAATTCAGTTCTTAAGAAATTTATAGAAGATGACATTCTTAAGAATTATTGATCCAAATTCGTCCTAAAAATCCAAATACGGTCAAAATTTTGAGATTTTATCGAAATTTACCAAAAATATCAGTAGCATTTTGAAATTTTAAAAAGTTTTATTCGATTAGGATTTTACGCCTGCCTCCTCACAAAATCCAAGATCTCAATGAGAAATTCTAAAATTTCGGTGACTTTTGTGTGTCCCATGTTTTCGCCCATGTTCGCACATGTGCTCCGCCTCGACGAGATTGGATTGAGCCGCCAGAAGTGGTCGTTTTATTAGGGCATGCAAGAAGGCCACCTCAACGGCACTTAGCATGTACACGCCAACCTTGATCTATATGGAATAGTGAGAAAAGAGGGAGGAAGAGAATTGGTTTTATTTAGTAGTAGCCGCAACGGAGTATATGTAGATTATTTATGTACAACAAAGGAAAAGATAGTTATTACACAATATTTAAAGACAACCTTAAAAATGCTTATTATACAACCGGCTTTTAGTTGGGCTTTGCTATTGTACTTGCTCTTAGGCCACGAGAACATGCATAGGTGATGAGTGTCTCTGTGCTATGTGTCCGTGTACGCCACCATAATCGCTCAAAAACGGATCTTCTACCATGGACGGATCACGGGGGTTGATGGTATCCTAAAAATTTTAAAAAATTAAAAATAGATTAAATTGATTTATTTTATTAGTTTAGAATTCAAGAGACATTATAACTATTTGTATGATATTTTTAGTAAATTTTAAATATATTTATGTTAGATTTATAATGTAACAAAATTATTATATAAAACTATATAATTATACATATCCATTAGAAATTTTGTAGTTCAATCAAGGTCGCCCATTTCCATCCGCATTGCTCTCCTCCCTTCTTTTTTTCCCCGAGCAAGGATGCGCTTCGATTGGGTGGTGCCTTGGCGAAACTGTGTCGCTTATGGTCCGTACAGAACAGGTTCACAAAACCGAATTTAAAAATCGCTCGAATTATGCAGACGATTTTTTAAAAACCGCCAAAATATCAAAACCAAGGGTTAGGGCTTAAAATAAAAAATTGAATTTTTTAAATAAAAACCGCACCATTTGAATGTTCTTCAAAATGGTTTTGAATGGTTTTTGACGAAAAATCGTCATATAAATTTTTTCAAATTTTTAATTTTTTTAATTAGAACGGTTTACCAAATGGTTTTGCATTTTAACCGAGCAAGAAGGCCTATTTTCGAGTTGTTTCATTTAAATTGTGAACCATGGCGTGAATGGCGATGGAAAATACCCGTGGTGAGCATCTTCTCATCTCGATTTTTATAACTAAAATTTTTCTATCTCTGCTCACGCCTCTATACATGAGGTTTAATTCTTCTTATCCCCGATCCCTATAGGTTTATGAGCTCCGACGAACTAATCTTCGAAATACTACATAAAAGACTACATACTATATAAGTGAATCACTAGAGTAATTCATATTTAGCAATGTTTATTAATAATGACATCGCATATATTGTTTTTTTTTCTTTCGAGAATGATCATTTGCTCCCACCTACTAGTGATAACGCAAGGTGGGGAAACGGGAACGCCCCTAGCTCCAGGATCCCTCGACGGACAATATTTTCCCGATAAGTCTCCCGCAGAGAGATTTCTCCTGCCTCCGCCCCTTAATAGAAGAATTCTCCGCAGAAGCGGGTTCGCCATTACCATCCCTAACTGCGTTCGATTTTAACAAAGGGTGTGTTTAGTTGCTCAGATAGTGTTTGAATCACACAGTGGATGTAATTGTATCATAGATATGTGTTTGGTTTTCTGCTCTTCTAGGGTGGATGCAATTGCACTCACTTATGGTGATAGAGGAAACACAAAATTGAGCTTCTTCAATGCGGACTCATGAGATTAGGGGTCGAAAAAGCTCGCTTGAGTCGCCTTGGTGTAGGGTCGAGGATGCGCTTAGAGGGGGTGAATAGGCGATTACAAAATTCAATCGCCACTAATCAATTCGCCTAATCAACCCTAAGTCAAAACCTATTCAAAGATATATGCGAAGCGATAAATAGGTTTTGACAATTAAGGCCTAAATCAACTAGGCTCACTAGTGCACTTAACTAAATTATGTCTCTACACTAGAATTGCTAAATTGAACAATCAATTAATAATAAGCAACTAATACATTCGAGCAATCAATAATATGCAAAAGGTAAATGCTTGAAAGTAAAGAGACAAGGGACAACCGATGTTTTCCGTGGTGTTCGGAGACTTGCTTGGCCTCCCCTAGTCCACGCTTGAGGCTAGCCCACACTTGGACCGCTCCCGCCGAGCACCCGCTTTTCACTAGTTGTGGTTTTTCACGCTATGCCAGAGGCTCAACCCGAACCTTCACAAACTTGCGGGGCTTCTCACACTCGAGAGCTCCCAAGACGACGCCCACGCTGCCTTAGAGTCGGCAACCTCCAAGAGTAACAAGCCGCCTCCTTCGCTTGAACTTCACTGCACAACGAATCGCCTTGATCACCAAGTGCAACACATGCACGAGGCCTCCTCAAGTGCAACACATGCACAAGAGGTACTCAAACCACTTCCTAATTGCAACTAATGCAATTAGTCTCACTCTTAGCTCAAATTGGAAAAGAGCAACACATGCACTTCACTCCCACAACCTCAAAACACAAGAACCACACGTTCTAAGCCCCCAAGGGGGTATTTATAGCTCCACCAAAGAAACTAGCCATTGGGAGCAAACTCAAAATAAAGAAATCCTGACTACTGCTGGTCCGACCTCACAGAGCAACGGTCGACTTTCCGACTGCGGACGGCCGTTGCACTGGCTTTCCGGTCAGACCGGCTCTGGTCCGACCTTCCAAGGTCCAACCAGCAAAACAATGAGACACCGAAAAACAACCTTCCGAAATCTTGCATCGACCTCCTATTCACCGCCCACCGAATGACGATTGACCTCCTATCCGACCGCCTCCACGCCCGACCGGAGAGGCTGCCAGACCGCCAAGACACGCGCTTGAATCAGCTGGCATCAGACGGGAGGGCTTGGGCGATTGCTTCGCCACGGCCTGACCTAAGGTTGGCCTCGACTGGCCACAAACTGATGCACCGCCCACATCAAGAACTCGCTTCACCTCAAAAACAGATTCTAAAACCGAAAACCATTCCTTGAGCCAATAAATGATCAACACATGATCAAACACTTGTGCAAAACACATTTGCACCAATTTAGCTCACGCCAAAGAATTCAACTCAAATTATGTAAAACACATTTCGTTAATCGACTCAAGAACTATTCGCAAATCATTAAGCTTAATCAAACTTAGTTTATGAGATCTCTAGTTCCATGCAACACTAAAACCAATCAACCAATGAGCTCTCCACTTACAACACATGCAAGCCTCTAGCTCAAAACAAACACACAAACATTAAATCATGCTTGAGCTCTCCTTGCAACACATGCAAAACTTAGCTCCAAGCAAACTCACTTTAGAAAGATGTTTTATAACCAAACGCGAAGCTTCAACTAATGCAACACATGCAAAAGTGAACTCCACGTAAAGCCAACGGATTAACTTATCCTATTTGCAACACATGCAAATCAAAGCATAATGCGAAACCAAATGCATATACTCTTTCATCTTTGCAACACATGCAAATCAGAGCATAATGGTATAATTCAAGCATAGGCTTAACACATTTGCAACACATGCCAAATGATTAACCCATATAAAAACCAAATCCAACTAAGATTTGAGCTTTGAGTGAACGCGAATGAGATCACCAACACATGATGAAACTCTGCGAAGAGGCAACCCTCTTAATAGTACGCACGATAAAAGAACTAGACTCAAAGACTAGAAAGTCCTTAGCCTATCTAGTTATACCTTCGCCGGCCAAGCAACTTTGGGGTTTATGATCATCGATATTTGCTCCCCGATATCAACTGACTCCTTTTCTTCGATCCACTCTGACGCCCATCAACACATGATGCCGCCCTTGTCCTGTTCTCATCCATCATTGGACCTAACTCAATCACAACTCATAAACATAGTTAGTCCAAGATGCATGGTTGTCTCAATTATCTCTTGCACTCTATTAACACATAATGGATCCTTTAGATCAATTGAGCACAACCTAAATCAATTGAAATGATTTAATTGTGTCTTAAGTATAATGATGCAACACATGCTTAATTATACTTAAGAACTATTCATTTGTCCTTGATTAATCACAAAACACCATCAACACATGATGAAGTGTTCTTTAATGATTAATGAGAGAAATGAACTCAATTTAAATTATCATTTAAATTGATATGAGTATATATCAACTACACAAGTTTTCATATACTCATGTTGATGAAAGGTAATGATCCATTATATGTAAATTGTATGGAAATGATCATTACTCTAAATCATCAACTATAGAATACACCCACATGTATATGTGCATAAGTATGATTGACTTGGATATAATATGCACATATTCACTTTAATCATATTGGGTATATCCTATATTACCATGAGTATACTTATAACTAGGCAATTCAAATATATACTCAATGATTTTTTTTTGTCTTGATTCTTGTGTGTATCAATAAAGAATCGATCAATACAAAGAACTATCAAGTTAAACCAACATCGATTAGTTGTTGTTTCGTTTTAGCTGGTAGGTTTAGTTTTGATTTGGGGATTTTTTTGGGTTGTTCACATGTTCTGTGCGTTTCTTATGCCGCGATTTCTGTAGGACAGTCGGTCACTGCTCTAAAATTTGATGGGTTCTACTTCACCTCCGAGGGTAGGGAGTACTGAGCAGAAATTTACGAATTAAAATCTGACTTCTGAAATGGACTTGAACCATGATTGCAGTAATTGGAGAGGAAGGAGAACACAATTGAATGGAGATGAATGTCCCGGATCGCTACGAGCGCTTTGTCGTGCCTGAGGGCACCAAGAAGTAACCGAAGCAACAACTAATTCACGCTACACTTGCTACACCGGGATTGCAGACTTTGTACCTCCTGATATTGACACAGTTGGGTATTTAGCATGGATTCAGGAATGAGTAGTGTTATTTACTCTGTTAGGGAATGCTAACAAGCTCCTCTTTCTTTCCTCTGTTTAAGGTACCGAGTATTTCTTGGTCACAAGCAATATTTCGTCTCTCTAGATGTCGGTGTTGGTAAAATGCAGTGGTATGCATTTCGCAATGAACCTGCTGGTGGCACCGATCCTGAAAACGGTGAGTGCCTCGAGTGAAGCTTTTGTGCTATGTTAGTTAAATGAAGTCTTCCTCATCATGAATTTCGATGCAGATGAGGGTTATATATTCAATGTGCCCTGCCCTTGTGCTTATCATCCGCTAATGCTTTTATACTGACAGGCAAAAGAGAAAAAGATTGCTCGATATTCAGTGGTTGGTGCGATAATGCCGTAGATCTGATAAATGCAACTGAAGAAGAAGAAGCTATTGAGGTACATAATTACTTGGTTTGGCATGACTATGGAGATACACACTTACTTAGGGTGTGTTTGGCAGGGATTCTGGTGAAGCTGAAAATTCTAACTTCACCAGATTCGTAAAGTTGAAGCTGTGAGTATATTAAGAGTGTTTAGATAGATCATTTTGTTTACATTTTAGATCAAAAATATAAACTTAATTTACTTTATTTTAGCCTACAAGTTTCAGATTTCAGGAGAAGCTGAAATCTGTAGCTCTATCAAATAGACCCTTAGTTTGCCATGGCTATAGTGTCGCTATCAGCATTGGTGGATGGATTTCTTGCCTTGGTGTTGGGATATAGTACTTTACTCAGGCAAACATTTTCAACTTGTCTTTGATAAGATGGCTACCAGCTAGCTGTAGAGCTTGAGAAGGCCTGGCAGGGAAGTGTCAAGTCTGGGACTCCTATGGATATTGTTGCCTTCTTGAGGAGGTAACTCTTTTCTTGTACTGTAGTATTTTGTGTCTATTTAGATGGTATTGCTTTTATCATCCACTGATTTTATTTCTATAGAATCCAATTTCAAAGATATCCTATTATAATGTTTAGTTTTTGAGGTGGTCCTTATTAAGTCGACTAATGGACACAATATTTGTCTGCCTGTTTGACTACAGTTATGGGATGTTACAGAAGGCAACGTGTGGCTATTATACATGGATTGGCAGTCATGGCTACCACTTCGTATTTGGGTGTGGGTCTGGGATTTTTGTCGGTACGTCAAGAACTTATATAGCTTTATGCTTCTAGATGCACTTATGATTTCTTTCTATTAGCCATATTAAAGCTGCTCGTTTAAGTGTGCCGCAATAATTTTATGGGATTTCTGAAACAAGTTTTAAAATTAAATTACCAGTGTCATAAGAGGGTCATTGAAAATCTGCAGACTAAAACAACTAGCTCTTAATATGGATATATTTGTTACATGCAGTTTTTGACGGAGTTGAGGATACCACATCCTAGAAAAGTTGGTGGGAGATTCTTCATCAAGTATGGAATGCCTTTGATGCTGAGCTGGGTTTTACGTGGCAGCAGGTAATTATTTTTAGCTATAACTTTGTTTTCATTTCAAGCTCATATGCGAATAGTAAAGCTTTTTTTAAATGGAATATGTAAATACAAAATTGTACTAGATCTTCGTTAGAGTTGGATGCCTCACTCCGAAAAAAACCCATTCCATTTCTCTTCTTATTCACCATATGTTGCTCACTGTGGAAATGAAATATGTCATCGATGTGCAGCTCAAGGCTAGAAGGAAGACCGTTCAGTTGTCGTCTTTCTGACAAGGTATCTTTCTAGAAGATATGTAATTATAGGTCGACACAATAACTTGACCTTTTCTGACATTTAGCGTCCCACTAAAGGCGAATCACCAGCTTTGTCGATGGTTTTGAGGATGACGATGCATTGGAACAAGCTCTAGGTGGAGAGTACGCTATTTTACTTGTCTGATTTTATTTTAGCTATATGTAGTGTACACTCCTACTTTAATTTCACTAATTTTGACAAAAAAAACACTTATTAGAGTACCACTATTGACAGGTGGTAGCGATTTTTAAAAATTCTGGCAATGGTACTAATGAATTTAAATTTCACTGTTTTTGTTTTCCAAAGGCATCAAATGATTTTAGATTTACCTAAAATTTTTTGGAAATGATTTGAGGGTTATTTAGGATTTAATTATATTTTCTCCGGATTTTATGTTCATTTGATTTTGAAATTTAAATTTGAGATACCTCATCTTGACCAATGCAAACCTTTTCTTTAAATAGCAAAATCCTTAGGAATTCGTGAAGCGGTAAAAATTCAATCCAAAGCTAGAATTAAAATTAAAATTTAAAATTTTATTTCTTTTTATTTTGAGCCTATGCTTCGTGTATCGTGTCTTCTCAAATTTTTTTTGCACATTTATCTTCTCTCTTCAATATTTATGGGTAAACATTTACACATACTGTTATATCTCTTATTTTAGAATATTAAAAATCGGCCTCTCTACCTAGTGCTACTTATATAGTGGTGGAAAATTAGGTAGTGTGCCACAGTAGGTATGCAGTGCTTTTCGATCGAAGAGCACGATGAGACGGCGACTGATGAGGGTTTTAACTCCAACGTGATCCTTGGCGCGACGCACTGAGTTCGAAAGCGGGCTGGGTGTCGTCAAATCTCGCCTTTTTCTCGCCGAGATAAGTTGATCATGATCATCGTTCTTTGTTTTTCCCGCTATGGTTACGATCGAAATGAGTAGGGAAATGACACCTCTTCCCATCTAAAGGCGTCGAAATCGTCAACAAACTTACTTGTGTCACATTCTTGCATTTGGTGATGAATGCTACGATGTTGGAGGTAGCTTTCGTGTCTCCACCATGTGAGAAAAGCATTGCTTGATGGCCAATGTGGGCCGAACCAAAATTTTGGCATAGCTAAAATCTAGGAAAAACCAAAGATTGACAAAAAAAAATTTGTTTGGATCGTTACCAAGCCAAAATTTGATGAGTGATTTCTTCGTCCTCGAATTGCCTCTGTGTGACATTAGATTTCATTGGCATTATCAAATTTTCGTGCAACATTACTAAATTTTGATAGCAAACCAAACAATAGTGTATTTTCGTTGGTGTTAATTACTTATAATGGGTTTGGTTTGCAAGAGTAACAAATCAAACAGCCCCATGATACTTGTGAGCTGAGAATCATGACAGAAAAAAAGTAGCCGTGTAATGATCGGTACAATACTGAAATCTGCACAGGAATGGAAAATTCCGAGTGTTGCCAAATTGGGAGTATTGCCTCAGCTGATAGTATAAACCAGAGATAAACTCACTCCTACAAAAGTTACAAACTATACAACACAGGTATATTTAGAACAAGACAGATGATCAGACATGAGCACATAACTACTGATTAGTTACATGACAAGGGTTAGATGGTATTCTTCATAGACAGCAGCACATTCAATCCACTTGTTTAATTAGGTGTTTGAACAAACTTCTCTTGTTTAGATGCATGAGCTATGCCTATATACTACACCTCCACAGAGTATATATTTCTTTATGCAAGCGTGTCTGCTGGCATGCAAATGCAATAACAGTAATGTAACCAAGGTGCAGCACGCTTGCATGCTTGCCGTTTGTTCAGACGCGCGCGCGCGCAGGAGCATTTGCTCGTAGTTGCCATGGCAAATTTGGACCAATCAAGCTGCAGTTTCCCAAAAAGCCAAAACAGATCGAGAAAACAATTCATGCACAATTTTGCAAAACTTTGGGGAAATCAAGGACACAGGAGTTCTTTTACTTCCCGGTCTGTGTACTGTTTAGTTGAACTAAACTAATTCATGCACAATTTTGCAAAACTTTGGGTAACAGACGGTCCGTACTAATCCAAGTGCCCTCGTAAAAATGAAGAGATTGTACACACCAAGCTCACAATGCAGACGCATACATGTGCCACGGCAACTCAAAGCGATGTACCAGCCATTCGCATGCATTGCTCATGTAAGATTATTTTATAATGTAAAGTGCTGCATGTAATTAGACATAGTGATTCTAGTAAGAAATGGTCTCGTAGCGATGGTTGCCTGACTACGGGAATTAGAATCATAGGGTTTAAACTCACTCCCCTTTCCGTTTAAAATGCTATAAACAATCTTCTCCTTCGTCAAATTTATTTTACTACACGAGAATTACATACTACCTGATATGGTGTTGGTGTGTTGTTAGATATAAAGTTATCGAAGATGTTTTATACATGGGCCATGACGTGTGGAGCCCAGCAGGCCATGGAGGCACTTTCACCCGTGAGGATTCTGTTAGATTCTGGGAGTGTAAAGTTTGGAGAATAGTTTATCAGGAAAACAATATCGATTTTGAGGAATTTTTTAAATAATAGATTTCTTTATTCAAACTGCAAAAATATATCTCGATTCAAAAAATTACAAAACTATACCTTTGTCGCCATTTGAAACGACGAGAGGAAATATCGCCATATGATATGGCGATAAAGAGTTGTGTCGCCATTTAAACCGACGAGAAACTACTATCATGCCATGTAGACAAAAAATGGTCAGCCTCCTTGTCGCCAAATGAAATGGCGACATAAGCCTCAGCTGTAAAAATCAACCATTGGTTTGACGACAGAGGGTGCGCGTTCGCCGCTAAACCAATGGCGCAGAGACCGCCAAGTGGTTAAGTTTACTATGAGGAGCTCACTATCGCCAATTGAAATGGTGGCGTGTTCCTATCGCTAAATGGTTTCACGACAGAGGCCTATCACCTTTTTATTTGGCGACAGAGAGATCACATCAGCGCTGACTCAATTTTTTCTGCGTTTTGCGTTATTATCGTCCAACCATATGGCGACAGAGGTATAGTTTTGCAATTTTTTAGATCAAGGCATATTTTTGCAATTTAAATAAAAAAATTATTTAAAAAAAATTCGATTTTCGAGAGGAGCTCACAAAAACTGACTACTCTACTCAGTTCGATAGATACTAATGATTTGGCCTAATCATTTGTGGCTGACTCATGTAATTTATTTTTAATTAGCATTATTACACATTATAACATCATAGATAGCTTGGAACCGTCATCATAGATGTTTTTTCAAGCTGTCTGTAACCATATGTAGTGATGTAACGTCACATCACAGACGGTTTCTAAACCATATATGATTTATGATATCACAGATGGTCCCTAATTAGAACTATTTGTGATATGCTAACATCAAAGATGGTACTAATTATAAATTATATCACAGATGGTTCTAATTATAAAATGTCTCTGATGTTAAGTTATCACATATGGTTACTAATTATAAACAGACGGTTCTAATTATAAATCGTCTTCGATGGTCTCGATACCCTAGAGCTTTCCCTTATAGCGAGATTGAGGCACACCTATCTGTTTGACCTGAGCCATATAATCAACGCATAATTTGATGACCTCTTCGGTTGTATAACTTTTAACAATGCTACCCTCCAGCCGAGTTTGACTCCGTATGTAGAACTTTAAGAATTCTCATGTACCTCTCGAATAGGTACATAATATGTAGGAACATGAGCTCGCACATCTTTATCTCTCTTACAAGGTGAACAATGAGATAGACCATGATATCAAAAGACAATAGAGGAAAATATATGTCAAGGTTATATAAAGTCATCACCACCTTAGCTTGTAGACCATCTAGTCCTTCGTAATCGGCGACCTTCGAGCAATTGTGTTAAAGAAATAACACAACCATGTTATTATCTCCCAGACCTTGATCGGCAAAATACATCTAATTGTGATAGGAAGCATCTGTGTCATCAAGACATGATAATCATGAGACTTCATGCTAGTACTATCTATCCTTAGGAGAATTCAGCCAAGAACCACGTATGCCACATCGTGCTTTTTTGGAAAAAGCTCCTCGAAATCAAAATTGCGACAGATCCTTCCACCAAAATAAAAAATCATGGACAAGTCATTTCACCGTTTTTTTGCAAAAGGACCTGTGATTCCAAGACATTTAACACGGCGCGGTTCTTTAGACCGAAAGATTTAAAAATTTTAAAATCGCGAACAGATCCTTCCACCATTTATTTTGCAGGACCACGCGGTTCTGCAAATTCGACATGAGCGCTGGTTTTTTCGATCCGAAAGATTTAAAAAATTTTGAAATCATGAATAGGTCCTTTTACTGGTTATTTTGCAAAAAAGACCTGTAGCTCTGTAAATTCAATTTGCAAAAAATTCGATCAAAATTTTTTCACGACGCGACGCGGCATCGCCATCTCTACCTAGATAATCGGAACTTGCGATCTTCCTTCTCTAAGATGACATGCCCGGGATGAATCGCATCCTAGCATAGCAGCGTGCATTTCGTACCCTGGTGTCGAGTATATTGTTCCATGGAGTAGGATGTCGGGTACGACATAACACGTGATCGCTTGTGCAGTAGCATTTCAGTTCCCCGTGGGTTAGTACTCCATTAAACTACACCCAAGTTACAGTACTACATGTTCCATGATTCAACTGGCAAGGAACGACCGAATTAATCCACGGCAAGGAAGCAAGGTTTGAAATTTTGGTTTCGATTTACATATCAGAAGTGGATGAAATCTAAAATTTCAGAGAAATCTAGGAATTTTGGATGAAATCAAGTCAAAATTAAAAAAAATGAAATCTGAATTTTTGAACCAAAATTTCAGACTAAATTGTTGAAATATCGGCAAAATTCAACGAGCAAAAATGATCGAAGCGATGTAAAAAATTTTGAAATTTTTGTGGAGGGTCCTGACACATCACTAATATTCTCATAAAAAATTTAAACCATGATCAAGCCTAAGAAATTTATAAAAATTCTGATAATGCTACTTGTCTCTAATAAAAAACTAATCGACAAATTTCAACCGAATGGAAAATAGTGAAATCATGTTAGAAAATTATGAGATTTTTGTGAATGGTCCTAACACATTAATAATGTTCTCATAAAATTTTCAAATAATGCTATTGAATGTTGACCGATAAAATTCAACTGAATGAAAAATGGTTCAAACCATGCTATCAAATTTTAAAAAATTTTGTGGATGGTACTAATGCATCACTAATATTCTCATAAAATTTTCTGATGATGATCAAGCTTAAGGAATTTTCAAAAATTATGACAATACTGCGGTCATGATAAAAGTCTTATGGTACTACATGTATTGCTTCCATAGATTTGATTGAGCAACCAAAATATATTTAAAATTTTTGAAACTTTTATAAAAATGTTCTGAGGCAATTGTTAAGCTCTCCTAAAATTTTTGGATCATGTTAACACTCGAGTGAAATTATAAAATTCTGACACTGTTGCTGCCTCAGTTATGTTTATTCTATTTTTGAATTTTTAAATATAACAAATGAAGTTAAATTCTTTTGAAAATTTTTTGTATGGCCCTAGGCTGCTAAATATGGTACTATAAAATTTTCAGAGCAAGATCAAGTTTGTACAATTTTATAAAAATCTAATGATGTTTCTTATTATTATAAAACGTACCAAAATTTAGTTTTTAAACAAATTTTCATAAAAGATGATATTCTTAAGGGTTATTGATCGAACCGTCCTCAAAAGTCAATATACGGTCAAAATTCGAGATTTCATCGAAATTTACCAAAATTATTGTAGCATTTTGAATTTTTTTCAAGTTTTTTTATCCGACCAAGATTTTACATATCGTCCCCGGCTGAAATCCGAGATCTCGTAGGAAATTATGAAATTTAGTCGGTTTTTCAAAGGTGTCCCGTGTTCGTGCATGGGCTCCGGTTCCCGAGAAGATTGGATTGGAGCCGCCAGCAAGTGGTTGTGTTATTAGGCCGGCGAGAACATGCATGGGCTGATGAGATTCGTGCCGCTTGTCTGTGTATGTCAGGGCAATTCCAATGGGAGTCTCTTAATAGTCTCTACATATATCATGTAGGATAAAAAGCTTAGGTGGCAATGAATTAATGCAGAGAGAGAAGGTTAGAGTTTCTTAAATTAGAAATGGTTTCTTCATTAAATGCTTTGGCTAAGAAACCATAAAAAAACAGTAAGTATGAGTATGGTGGTTTCTTATGCATGCCTAGGGTGATGAAAAAGTAATAGTTAAATATTAAATGATAAAATCATGTTAAGAAACAATGCATTGTAGCTTTTGTATAAATTAGTGTTTCTTAGTGACATGGATGTCTTTGAAACAAGTAGAAGAAACTCTCTATTGGGAATGCCCTCACCGTGATTCTTTCAGACGACATAGACCTTGTACCATGGACGGATCCATGTGGGGCGATAGTATCCTAAAATTTTTAAAAAATTAAAAATATGGTAAATTTATTAATTAAATTGATTTCAATTTTGTTAGTTTAGAATTTGAGGCATTATAACTATTTGTATGCTATTTTTAGTAAATTTTAAATATATATATATATGTTGAATTTATAATGTAACAAAATTATTGTATAAAACCATATAATTATGCACATCCATTGGAAATTTTGTAGCTCAAACAGTGCTGCCCATTCGCGTGGCTGCATCCTCATTGCTCTCCTGCGCTTCTTTTTTCGCCGCTCCAGAAGCAAAGGCCATTCTTTTGCTCTTCTCGCCAATTTAAAAATTATTTACTGGATTTAGCCTGATATACGAAATTGCGAAATAGCCCTTGAACAAGAGAATTTCAAGGTCGGGATCCGCGGATTAATTTTTAAAATTTTTCCAAGCGATTTTTAGCGGATCCGACGCTGAATAATTTTTATTATTTTTTCCACGAAATTCGCGGATCCACAAAGCGAATAATTTTTAAATATTCCGCCACTCGTCGCGGATTAATTTGTTTTTACTTTTTTAAAATTTTTTAATATTCGCAATGAACGCGAGAATATTTTCCGATTTTTTCGCCGTTTTTTTCGGGTTTTTCGCCGTTTTTTTCTTAAATCAGCGTCTGTGAGGCCCACCAATTCCGCGCTTGGGGACCGCGGAATTCTGGTACGGCTGGAAACCGCGTCATGACGCAGCGACGGGCGCGGCCTTCATGGCTGACACATGGCGGCGGATCTGCGTCATGGCAAGGGCGGGCGTGGCGTGGGGAAAGAGAGAAAAGCGGCGACGTGTCGCCTAGGAAAAAGAAGAAGACGGGCCGGTTCAACGTGTCGGGCTCGCGAAAAAAAGAGGGGGGGCCAGAGGAGGAGGCCGTGAAAAAAATTGACACGTGAAAAAAGGAACGTCATATTGTCTCACGCCGAAAGCAACGCCATCTTTCGCTCGCACGAAAGCGAAAAACGCATGCGTAGGACTATAAATTTGATCTATTCCGATAGTTCCGATAGGTTTCGTTCTCAGAAGAAATTCAGCTCAAGAGTGAGAGAGATCGAGTCGAAGAGAGGAGAGTGAGGAAAAGCAGAGAGGAAAAAGAGGTGGACAAGGAGATTTGGAAGTGTATTTCGAGAGAAATTTATGCTATATTCATATTTTGTAGAAATTTATATCTTCGATGATTTATTCATGGTTCATATTTTATTGCGCTTGATCCGGGAGCGTTATTTCGATTACTATCTCGAAGGTTATTTTGAAAGTTACTTGGTGTCGCAATCATCGCTTGAGCTTCGTAAAGGTTAGTGTAAATATTACTACATTGAAACACGGTAGGTGGTTCATGATCAAGAAAAATAATTGTAGTAAATGTATGAATAACGGTAGAAGAGGAAACGACAAGATAGTGTAGTGTGTAGCACACCGAATGGATGATACAATCTGTAAAAATGTTATATGCTTAGGGTGATATGTTAGCGCAATTAGTAGTATAATGGTAAAACGTATGCAATGAACACATTAGTTAATTAGTCAGAATAAAATAAACACATGTAGATAATAGCTCCATGTTATTTTCTTATAATGTTAGTCGGCGCGTTAAATAAATTCATTTCCTGTCTCATATTACTAGATGCACATGCTTTCGCGGTATATATGAACAGCCTTAGAGTTGTTACTGAAATGCTCGTAGTACTTTTCATTCGTAACGAGATGCTTGTCTTTTAGTAAGTAGTAGTAATGCACAATAGCAAGACATCTCAGAAGTTTTTAGCTGTATCTGCTGCTTTGCAGTTTTTTTGTTGTTTAGCCGATGTTTGGTATTGAGTTAGCCATTTAGGATTGATCAGATGTCATAAAAAAACTACAAGGGGATGATGCATTTCTATTACTGAATTTTGCAACTCTTATTAATGGACGCGGGATGTGATGCTTTTGTAACGACATGTCTTAAGTCACTAAGTATTGAAATCTTTTTGTTAGACCATTTGTTTTGAAACCTAGTAGCCTTCATTTTTAACCGGTTTAGGACAAAACTAGTTAGAAGCAGTAGGAAATATCATAGATATGCCATATTTTCAGGATTAGTACATGGAGTAGCACATAGAATGATAACTTCGGTGCAAAAAATCGTACATAAAATGAGTTTAGTGCAGTATTTATATGATATTAATAGAATAAATAACAGTGCACAATTCCTATAACAGTACCACATGGAAATGATGTTTACGCACTTGCTAAATTAATACCGATTATGGATCCGCTAATCGTATGTTAGTGTTTAATGCGCGCTTATGTCTTTCTCTATGGTAGGTATTTAATGGCAGAAATCCAAGATTTGTGCGTGTTTTATGATGACGGCGTTATTCGAGAGGGTCCATATGGGGTGGACCTTTCAACTTGAAAAGAAGGTGATCCGCACTCCGGTGCGATGGAGATGAGTCTCATCGACCTTCGACGCGGCGTCGTCTGGCGCATTCGATCGGGAGACCGCCGAAAGAAGCTCATAATCGGCGGTACATGCTAGATTCGTGAAGGTTCCTCGAATTACATGTTAGTTCTATGCAAGATCGTGGGAGGCACAATGTGGCGAATACATGCAAATTGTGATGAACCCGGCGTTAGTACACCGCCGCCGATGGTGTGCGCTTCGCTCGACAGAGGCCAAACCTCTAGTCCCCCCGGAGGTGGCGTTGACGCCGAAGCTTCCTCGGGGCTATCGGTGAGACATCGTCCGGATGACATTCACGCGAGTGAAGACATCGTCAGTATTGGTCCGCCGCATTGGCCGCCACGAGCACTGGAAGCTATGACGAGACGAAGCAATGTCCGATGAAGACGAGGAAGTCGACTCAGATAGCGGCGAAACGACGACGCAGCCTTCTCGCCGGTGGCATTGTGTCCACCGATGTGGAGTACGTGTCTTTCGATTGGACGACTGGCGGTGACGCTTCGTGCTTCCGAGCGAACCCGGCAATGAGTGGGCCTTCGATCAAGGCACTCTTCTGGTAGGGCAGCGCTTCCCTACAAAGGGTGACGCCCAGCAAGCAATTGCTAGATATGCGGTAAACATCAACCGCACCTACCGGGTGTACAGATCGAACCAGGAGACCTACATTGTGAAGTGTATGGATCCTGAGTGTCCCAGAAGATTCGTGCCCAAAAGTTCAAGGGCACGAAGTTCGGCTTCAGATAACCGCCCTGACGGACCACACCTGGTGATTGCCGAGCCGCCGCAGGCTATACGAAATGTCACGTTCAAATATGTGGCTACCGATTTTCACTTAGTCACGGCGGGCGTGATCGCTTTCACCGAAGATATTGATGGTCGGCGTGGTCAACACGGTGGGATATCTCGTTAGCTACGCCAAGGTGTGGCGAGCGAAGAAGAGAGTTATAAAGATGATGTACGACACGCACGAAGAGGGTACAACCTTGTCCTCGCGATGCTTCATCGATTCTTTGAAGCCAATCTGGGACGACATCAACAAGATGGATAGGCCACACCCACGAAGGGTCCCAACACTTTCATCCTCGGCCGTGTGTTTTGGGCATTCGCCGCCTGCTCGGGCTTCACGCATCGCCGCCTGTGCTAACCATGGATGGCACTTTCCTATCTGGCAGGTACAGGGGCACCATACTCATAGCGGTCGCAGCGGACGCCAATGACCAGCTACTCCCGATGGCCTATGCAATTGTGGAAAGCGAGAACACGGAGAGCTGGTTGTGGTTCCTAGCAAATGTGAAGCAAGCTGTTGTCCAGACCGCCTAACGTATGCCTCATCACGACAGCATCTTTGGGTTAATGTCCGCCATCGGCACCATGCAAGGAGGACACAACCACCGCACGTGGAATGACGTCGTCAATTGCTGGTGCATGAGACATCTTGCCGCGAACCTGCATAGGAGGTTCCGCAGCAAGGAAATCATGAAGATATTCAAGAGACTCTGCAAGCAAAACCAGAGGCGGAAGTTCGAGGCCATATGGAGAGTGCTCGATGAGGAGACCGCGAAACATACGATGCACTCCACGGAGGGCCAGGTGAACAACTTCTCACAGTGGGTGCAGTTGCACGCTCCAGAGCTAGAGAAGTGGTCCCTGTTGCATGACACCGACGGCGCAAGGTGCGACATAATGACAACTAACATGTCGGAGGTTTACAACGGTGTTCAAGGGTGTTCGTCCCTCCCAATCAAGTGCTATCGTGGAGGAGACCTGGAACAGGACCGTTGGATACTTTGTGTACAGGAGGATGAATGCAAAGAGGCATCTAGACGAGGGAAAGCAGTTCTCCGAATGTATGCACGCATACATGGAGAAGAAAATAGAGAAAGCTCGCTCCCACGACGCCCGCACCATGGATAGAGTCAGGCGAAAGTTTGAAGTTCGTCTACGGGAGAAGTTCGTGGATGGCCATAGCAGAGGCTACCGTAAGCAAGTGTGCATGATAAGGGATGTGGCTATGTGCACATGCAACAAGCCACTACTGTTGCACAAGCCATGCTCACTTGTATATGCGGCGTGTGCGTTCTCCGTCATCCACCGTGGCATACATCTCGAGTACTTCGACGCGACCATCTGTTCGGACATCGAGTTCGAGTTTAACTCCTACGCTTGGACATGCATTACAGGAGTCAGGGCGGAGCAAGTCACTTGGTGTTAGAATGATGCTTTAAAGTGGAGCGGCCGTGGGCGTGTGGCCACGGCGAATCCGTAACGATATGGATGCAAGTCGGCGGGAGATTCGGACGAGCTACACGAAGTGTCGATATGTAGGACAGATGGGACATACACGAAGAACCGCCCTAATAGGGCCAAATTGGTCGCCCATCCAGTAGTGACCGTGACACTAATGTGCCTTGATGTAATTTTTTCTCGTGCAAGTAATGCAATACCATGTACCGTTCATGTGATTTTATAAATTTGCTATGTAATATCATATCTTGTGCTAATGTGAAGTCACCACATTTTATTTGTTCACATTTCATGTCATATTAATTTTTTATCTTACCTATATTAATTTTCATTTATTTTTCCCGTTCTCGCAGATATGGCTGCTTGATCGCAGAGACTTTGCTTGACCCGCACTACGATGCCAAGTATCGTGAGCGGTGCTTTGGCCTCTGTGTGTTGTGCCACCGAGTTTTGTTCTCCGAGCACCGAGGGAGCATTGGTTTTAGACGGCGGCACGAGCCCACTCTCATCGAGGTCGGGCTATCGCCTGGCCCGGATGCTGGACATCGGCAAGCCTACACTTATGACGCTGCTCTCTTCTCCGCGCTTGTTGATCGTTGGAGGCCGGAGACCCACACATTCCACTTCCGGTGGGGGGAGATGACCATCACACTGCAGGACGTTTCGTACATTACCGGCTTGCCTATCAGGGGCATGCCGATAGTTCCGCCACCGAGGAGGCCTGACTGGAAGATACGGTTGCAATACAGGTTTGGTGATCCAGTCCCTGAGAATAGTGCAGGGGTTCCGCTGTCGTGGCTTCGCCGCTACGTGCGCTGCCCCCCTGATGCTCCTGAGAACGTGGTGAGGAATCACCTTGTCGCAGACACCTTTTTGCTTACCGGGTGTTGTTCCCTACATCACAGGGAGATTATGTCAACCCCAGCTACATCCACATAGCAGAGGCTTTGGCCGACGCCCACCTCGGCGAGGTCCCTCAATTCAGTTTTGGATCAGCGGTGCTCTGTTCCACATATAGGGGACTGTGCGCAGCTTGCACGAAGACAGGGGCGGGGGAGCCTGTTCTTGCAGTTTGCTACCTGTTGCTCCAGATCTGGTCTTGGGAGCACTTCCCTGTGGGGCGCCCGTACTTCCGGGAAGAGATTCACCCGTATCCGTTGGAGGATGTTTACTACAGGGGACATGCTAATGACGCTCCCACCATGGGTCTACGGTGGACAGCTTCCTACTTGGGATGGGCTAGGGAAAGGCCTCGCAGGGTCTACACTGAGTTTCATGACCAATTTGAGACCTGTGATGAGTATAAGATCATATGGCAACCCCAGAGTCCCGATGTGTTGCTTGCTACAAAGACCACATGGAGTTTCACATCAAGGTGTTCGGGCGGTGCGCATCGTTGACGACGTGTCACCTCGTGTTACGCCATATGGTAGAGGCGTACTCCCTGTAGGGTTATGCGTCAATTTGACTCCACCAGAAATCCTCTAGTTGGCGGCCTTTACAAAGCAAAGTGCATAAGTACACTTCATAAGTACAAGCAATTATTTGTAATTATAATTTATAACCTATAATTTTCATTCTCGCAGTAATCTTGAAGGGCCAAAGGAGCAATGATTGGCGCGAGACACACGATCTGAGTGGACGATCGCAGATGGGAGGCGATCCACGCAAAGAGGTTGTAGTGGAGCATCGGCCACGACCCTCACTCCTACGTCGTGATATTTGCAGTGGTACTTGCCTCAGACGGCGTGTTCGACTTATCGAGCACCGCGCAAGGCCCGAGGAGGTCTCGCGACGAGGCGGTTGGCACTCGGCCACCACAGCACACACCGCGCACGACAGGATGACACTGATGCGAGATATGTTATATTAATGGCACACATTTGTTGTACTAACCATGTTTTAATGCGGTTCGGCGTGCCACCCGCATCGTGGAGGAGGGTTCAGCTGCACTAGCGTGGTGGCGACATTCTTGTGGGCCGAGCTGGCGGTTGTGCGTTCTATGGTGGGCGATGCCAAGGGCATCGTCAAGTTATTTACATGTGGAGTCCAAAGTGATGTCCTCGGCGTGACAAGACTCGCACATGCGGCCGTCTGAGGTGCTTTCAATGAGTCGACCGTCCGAGCCACAGTGATGTCCCCAGCAGCAGCCACAGGGATGTCCCCAGCAGCCAGCACCCTGCACATGAGCCACCACAGTCATCTCCCGCGCCGTCACGTCGAAGCTTGTTCGGGAGAATAACAAGCTTCGCACGATCTTCTTCCTCTCGGCAGGTACAACACGAACATTTAGTTGTCATACTTCCAATTAATCACGTAATGTGACCTATTTGGTAATGCCATCTCCTTCTACAGCGCGAGCGCGGCGATCAATCTCACCTGCCCTCATCGTCTAGGACGTCATCGTCTAGGCCTTCATCATCCACGCAGGCACCACGTGAGGTACTTTACCTTCGACTGAAGTTATTATCTACTGTCGAATATAATTTTCTAGGAGGTACCTAACATTTTGTTTCAGATCACGTTCTTCTCGCGCGATACAGCGGAGGATCAAACGCTTCTTTCACCGTCGACGGATGATGACGTACATACACCGACAAACATGGATACCCCCTCCGTGAATTGCGGCAGCAGAGAGTTATCATTGGGGTGCGTTAGCACCGCCACGCCTACCGCAATACCCACCTCAGCAGGGTTGGTTTGTGCCTGGCCAGGTATGTTTGTGCAACCCAAGTTATTCTCAACACGACGTCGTGCTAAAAGTACGTGTGCGTAGGTTTCCAGGGACGAGTTCTCTCAGTGGGCACAGCCGTATACGACACCGCAAGTGGCATCGGTAGGTGTATCGCGTAATTTCTTTCCACTCCCTTTTCACTACGGTACTGACACTGCAATCCAATGCAGCCTCCAGGGTGGGTGGGGGACATGTTGAGTTCGCAACACCTGGGTTCTAGCCAGATTGGTGACGCCTCTCGCGTGGCAGAAGACACACACTATGACTTGCGCACCACGACGAACGAGCCTGACCGGTTTATGTTCCCAGAGCACCAACTCCGCCATCAGCGAAGGCGGTGATCGGATTAGAGTTGCGGTGTTGTCGGCGTTTGGTATGCCGGCAAGTGAATTTGTAAGTCTTAGAGGGCCGCGCGTCCCCGCTCCCCGAATGGTTAGACCCCGAAGAGAGAAAAAGAGGGGCCCAAGATCTATCTTGGTTGGCGGGCGTCCCTACTTCGATCCGTCACGGTGGTCGGGTTTATTGATTCCGCGAGCCCGCCGAGTTACAAGCGTGGGGTGAGCCGGGCTCGGGTCTCACGTCATGAGTCGCCGAGCGGCTTTTCGCGATATGAGGAGACTGTGTGTTTATGTACTACCCTATTCTGGTCGTCGCTCTCCTCTTCGCCTTCTTCGTCGTCGAAGGGCCAAGTCTCCCCTTATATAGTCCGGGGGCCGGCTACAAGGGAATCTGAGATGGCGGTAAAAGAAAAAGGATGGGACTCCTCAAGCCTAGGAGTCGGCCTCTGCCTTGGTGTCGTTCTTGAACTTGACCTCTGAAGGGTAGGTGTACGCCACGCGTCGGGTCGATGGAGGCGCGGTGAGACGGCTCGGTCCGCACCCTCGGAAAATGGCGCACCTGCCCTCTGCGCAGTGTCAGGCACTGATGTCGAAGGCGCCAGCCGTCGGGAATTGCCTCGGAAAGGTGCGCGGCGCCCTGTCTTGGCCTGATCGTGGTGAGTCGTTGCGTCGGTTTGATAGGTACCTGTCGCGGAGGCTGGCAGACCTGGCATGATTTTCGCCCGTAGGCGAAGGCGGTTGGTGCTTTGCCCGAAGCTTGCGGCTTGTCCGACCCGTTGATCGGGTATGCCTGAGCCGATATCGCCGTACCCTCGGGGACGACCGCCCTGTAGTGTCTGGTCGGGCTCCTTCCCAGGGTTGGCTTGGTTGGGGGTCGAGTGCCCTTGCGAGTTAGTCGGCCGGCCTCCGTTGCCTCAAGTCTTTGTTAGGCGCCCGCCCATTGTGCCGGGTCGGACCGCCTCCTTGGCGAGGCCGGAGGGCGTGGGCCTCGAGGGGACTCTCATTCGAGGCCCAGTAGCGATGGCGGCCCCACGCCCTCCCGGCTGGGTGTACCCATGTTCGGGTCCCGTCAATAGCCCCGAGCCTGGTCGGGTTGGAGAGCCGGCCAGGGGTTTACTCCGCTCGATGGACCTTGGCGAAATCGCCGCTTGGCTGCTTGGTCTTGATGCGCTAGGGCCGACCGTCTGGTTTCCGCGATCCGAGATGCCCGGACGGTCGAACACAGTCGGTTCGCCGGTGCGCGCGTGGCCTCCGATCCCGGATGGAGCCCCGAGCCTCGAGCGGGTCGGAGAACCGGACAGGGGTTTACTTCGTGCGTGGAAGTGGCCCCGATTGAGAGGATTTCGCGCTTTCGGTCACACTCGGTTGAGCTCCAGCGAGTGCTTTAGTTGGACGGGGGTGACCTCGTCAGCTGCTGGTGGCCGACCCAGCGGGTCGTTTGCCAATGCCCGGGTGCTCGTGAGCGCATCCGGTGGATGGAGCCCCCGAGCCCCCGAGCAAGGTCGGAGAGCTGGTCGGGGGTTTACCTCGCGCGTAGAGGCGTCCATTTGCATCGTGGCCCCAATGCACCTGCACGGTCGGCACTTTGCCGGAGAGCAATAGTGGCGTCCGCCCGCCTGCCGAAGCGAGGGCGGCGCCGACGCGTTCCACAATCACGCCCGCCCGCGGTGTGGGACGAGGAGGGTGAGCCAACGCTGCTTGCCATACGTTGGCTTGAGCGCCGTGCTTTCGGCGCTGGTGGTAGCGAGTTTGTCCGAGTGGGCCTGGTGGCTTCGAAGGAGAACCATTTCGGCGGGCGTTATCTTGTCGCGGGCGTCCGACCCTGGGGCGACCCATGAGAACCTTTCTTTACTCGATCCGTATCGGACACCGGTCGCCCGCCGACCCGAGCATACCGGTATCACCGTCGGCCGGCTCCGCGGCGAGTGTGAAGTATGGTCTCGAACACGATTAAAGGTGATTGGGTCGTCCGCCGACCCAACCGGAGGCCCAGGGGCTCACTTGTCCTCGCCCTCGCTCGATTTGCGCTCGGGCGGCGTGCGCATCCACTTGGTGGTTAGGCGTCTGAGCCCATGGCATAGTCGAGCCCGAGCAGAGTTAATGAGCCCTTTGGCGGCCTTCGAGGTCGATGGCGGTCTTAAGGCGTCCCTCTCGTGCTGGGCGGCCCTTCAAGTTGATGGGCGAGGCCCGATGTAAGTTCAACCATCATTAGTTATGGTTTTGGTGTTAATGACAAATCTAATCTTGTGTTAATGACAAATCCAATATTGAGTTTATCCCTAATGCGATATTGTTCTTAATGACAATCTTATATCGAGACTAACTTGTTTATTTAGAATATCTTTGATTAGTCTCATCGCATTGAAAAATGGAAAACCCAAGGTATGTTTGCATATTCATTCTAATATTAGGTGCATACTTTGGAGTCAAGTTGAAATATGAATGTCCCCATTATATTAACCACAAAATGTGCATTATGTTTCTCAATCCATATA
Organism: Guadua angustifolia; assembly: GCA_036346375.1. Classification (NCBI taxonomy): domain Eukaryota; kingdom Viridiplantae; phylum Streptophyta; class Magnoliopsida; order Poales; family Poaceae; genus Guadua; species Guadua angustifolia. Next base: position 49,046,341 of record CM070506.1, on the reverse strand, counting down.
TTACATGGATGCACATACTTAGGGGAGTTGTAGTTTAACTTGATAGTTTCATTGTATTGATCTATTCTTTATTGACATATATAAGGATCAAGACAAAGAAACTAAATCATTGAGTATATATTTGAATTGCCTAGTTATAAGTATACTCATGGTAATATAGGATATACTCAATATGATCAAAGCAAGTATGTGCATATTATATCCAAGTCAATCATATTTATGCACATATACATGCGGAGTTTATTCTATAGTTGATGATTTAGAGTAATGATCATTTCCATACAATTTACATATAATGGATCATTACTTTTCATCAACATGAGTATATGAAAACTTGTGTAGTTGATATATACTCATATCAATTTAAATGATAATTTAAATTGAGTTCATTTGTCGTGTTAATCATTAGAGAACACTTCATCATGTGTTGATGGTGTTTCTTGATTAATCAAGGACAAATGAATAGTTCTTAAGTATAATTAAGCATGTGTTGCATTATTATACTTAAGACACAATTAAATCATTTCTATTGATTTAGGTTGTGCTCAATTGATCTAGAGGCATCCATTATGTGTTAATGGAGTGTAAGAGATAATTGAGACAACCATGCATCTTGGACTAACTATGTTTATGAGTTGTGATTGAGTTAGGTCCAATGATGGATGAGAACGGGATAAAGACGGCATCATGAGGTGATGGACGTCAAGAGATGATCCCGGGGGAGCGTATACATGTTTGATCATAAAGACCCCAAAGGGGATTGCTTGCGCGGCGGCGAAGGTATAACTAGATAGGCTAAGGACTTTTGTAGTCTTTGTGTCTAAGGTTTTACCGCCGTACTATTAAGAGGGGTTGCCTCTTCGCTTGAGTTTCATCATGTGTTGATGATCTCATTCCGCGCTCACTCAAGCTCAAATCGTATGTTGATTTGGTTTTTGCATTAAGGTTAACCATTTGGCATGAGTTGCGAATAGGTTAAGCTTGTGCTTGGTGGTTTTGCATTATGCTCTGATTTGCATGAGTTGCAAAGATGAAAGAGTATTTGCTTTTGGTTTTCGCATAAAACTTTGATTTGCATGTGTTGCAAATAGGATATGCAATATGCGTTGGCTCTTGCGTGAAGTTCACTTTTGCATGTGTTGCATTAGTTGAAGCTTCACGTTTCGGTTCGCAAAACATCTTTATAAAACCTTGTGTTTGCTTGGAGCTAAGTTTTGCATGTGTTGCAAAAGGAGAGAGCTCAAGCATGATTTGGTGTTGGTGTGTTTGTATGGAGCTAGAGGCTTGCATGTGTTGCGAGTAAGGAGCTCATACATGTGATTTGGTTTTAGTTGAAGTTTGATTTGTGGTTGCATGAGACTAGAGAATTGCATGTGTTGCAATTGGAGAGTTCATGCTTCTTGATTCGTGTTGCTTGGAGCTAGACTTTTGCATGTGTTGCAAAGAGTAGTGCTCAAGCATGAAATGGTGTTATTGTGTTATTTGCAAGTTCGTTGTGCGAATAAACTGAGGTTTATGAGTCCGGAATTCCGAGAGCATGTGAGTGGGGCTTGCAATGGGTGTTGGCAAGTTGACCGGGTCTTGTGTTGACCTTCACATGGCTAGGGGGATTAATCTCATAAACTCGAGTTTGATTCGCTTAATACGATTTGCGAATAAGTTCTTGAGTCGATTGCGAAGTGTGTTTTCGCAATTTGGGTTGAATTCTTTGAGCATGGTTTGAATTAGTGCAAATGTGTTTTGCACGTGTGTATGATCATGTGTTGATCATCTCTGTGGCTCAAAGAATGAGTGTTGTTTTCGGAGAATCGGTTTTTGAGGTGAAGCCAGAGTTTTCTCCTTTCGGGCGGTGCGACCGCCGGGCTTCCGGTGTGACCGGTCTTGAGGTACAACCGGAGCCGTGCCTGTGAGGCCGGTGTGACCGGCAGGTCAGTGTGACCGAGCAGCGTGCGGCCAAGACCTCGCATGTGTGCCATTTTTCCAGTGAGGAGTAATTCTCGGTGTTTGCGATTTGTGACGAACAAGTGGCGGCCAGCCGTGGATGATCGGACCGGCACCGTCGCGACCGGTCGGTAGCGGTGCGATCGGCCTGCAATGATGTTTCCGACCGTTGGTTTGTGAGGCAGTCGGACGGCCGAGGTCCGATCCGACCGATTTTTGCCGATTTACCATTTTGCCCCCAAACGGCTAGTTTTCTTGTGGGGCTATAAATACCCCTTGGGGTTATAAATACCCCTTGGGGGCTTGGGCAGTGGTTGGTTTGTGTGTGGGAGTGTTTTGCATGTATTGCTCTTTCTCCCTTTGCTTCTTGAGCTCAAGAGTGGACTAATTGCATTCGTTGCAATTAGGAAGTGGTTTGGGTACCTCTTGTGCATGTGTTGCACTTGAGGAGGCCTTGTGCATGTGTTGCACTTGGTGATCACCGAGGCGCGATTCGTTGTGCGGTGAGGTTCAAGTGGAGGCGGCTTGTTACTCTTGGAGGTTGCCGACTCCTAGGCTGGCGTGGGCGTCGTCGCGGAGCTCTCGAGGTGTGAGAAGCCCGGCAAGTTTGTGAAGGTTGGGTTGAGCCTACGCGAGCGTGAAAAACCACGACTAGTGGAAAGAGGCGGGTGCTCGGCGGGAGCCGGTCCAAGTGTGGGCTAGCCTCAACGTGGACTAGGGAGACAAGCAAGTCTCCGAACACCACGGAAAAATATCGGTAGTCTCTTGTCTCATTTATATTCAAGCACTTTACATTATTGCATATTATTGATTGCTTGAATGAGAATTGCTTAGTATTAATTGTTTGATCAATTGAGAATTTATACATAGAGACATAATTTAGTTAGTGCACATAGTGAGCCTAGTTGATTTAGGTTTTCATTGTCAAAACCTATTTATCGCCTCGCATATATACTTTGATTAGGTTTTGACTTAGGGTGTATTAGAGCGAATTGATTAGTGAGCGATCGATTTTGTAAAACGCCTATTCACCCCCCCTCTAGGCGCATCCTCGACTCTACACCCGAGGAGCCGTACACCGCGTGGCCTGATGCGGGGCCCGTTCGACTGGCTGCAGCCCTGTCAGAAATGGATGCAGGGGTGATCGGGAATCGAGATGACGTACCGTTGGACTGTCGTCACGGTCGAGGGGGCGAAACGCACGCCGCCCCCCTTCGCGTTGTCGCCCGCTCGGTCGACGCGTGCCCAATTTTGAGGCCGTGGCGCTCCTTATAAGCCGAAGGAGGGGGGACCACTGGGCAGTATTGGCAGTGTTGCGCCGTTCCCTACTGCAAAAAGAGGAAAAGACGCGGGCGATCGTGAGTGAGGCAAAAGGAAACCCTAGAAAGGGAACTCGCCGCCGCCGCTCTTCCTTCGCTCGTCGGTGCCGCTTTTCCGAAGATGACGTGGTCGGAGTGCTCCATTCTCGAGGCTCGCGCGCTTGGCCTGTGGAAGAAGCGGTTCCTTCCCCCGCGCGAGGTGTCTCAATGGAGGGTGCCGACGGGGGCCGTGGCTCCGGAGCCTGGCGACGGCGAGATTGTCGTTCCCGCTCCTTTCTTCGAGCGCGGGTTCGGACTCCCCCTTCACTCCTTCGTCCGCGGGCTTCTTCACTTCTACAAGGTGGAGGTCCATCACCTGAATCCCCATGGCGTGCTGCACATCGCGATTTTCATCACGCTGTGCGAGGCCTTCCTGGGGATCGAGCCCCATTGGGCCCTATGGAAGTACTTCTTCCATACGCGGGGGCTGAAGGGGAAGTCGGCAGCGAGTGCGGCGTTGGCGCCGATCGGAGGCGCCGCCATCCAGCTTCGGACTAACCGATCGGGAGAGTACGTTGACATGAAGCTGCCCTCCTCGAATCGGGGGTGGCACGCTGAGTGGTTCTACGTTCGGAACGTAGGGGATAGTGCCCCGGCCTTCACCGGAAGGCGGCCCGTGGCGATACCCGAATGGAACCGACCGGCGGACGCGAAGGAGAAGCGGAAGATGGAGGTGATCCTCGAGCAGCTCATAGGTCTGAAGAGGCGGGGCCTGACGGGTGAGGCCGTCACCCGCGCGTTCATGGCGAGGCGCGTGCAACCTCTGATGGACAGGCCTCACCCTATGTTCAGCAGTCTGAAGGGCGTCCAGGCCGATGAGAATGGAGCGCTCGGACCTCCCTTCGTCGGAGGTGGATGCTCGGGTGAGGGCCATCTTGGTCGTGAGGGCCACCGTAGCGGCGGGTGGCGCTCCCGAGCCCTTCTCGGCGGAAAACCCCCCGAATCTGGTAAATGGGTGGCTCCTGTATCCCTTCTCACGCCCCTTGGAAAGATTTCTCGTGCCTTGACCCGAATGGGGTGGTTACCTTCTTTCAGGGCTTACTTGGAGCCTCTTCCCGGGCATGGTTGCCGGGGGAGAAAGAGATGAGGGCGAGGCCATAAGAAGACCGAAAGGTGTGAGTCGCTCGGAAAGAACGTAGGGAGGGCCGAAGGAAGGAGAAAAGGGCAGCGCGTCTGGCGGCGGCTGCGCGCGGTGAGGATGTGTCCGAGTCGACGATGGTCTCCACGGTCGGCGCGGGATCATCCTCCAGCGATGGCAGAGAGCCCGCCGATCCATACGAGGAGTACGATTTCGGGTCGTCGTCGAGCGACGACCTGCAGGAGGGCGACGAGGCGGGGGTCCCCGCCATGGTGCCCCAAGGGAGGATATCTCGGTGAGGCGCCCGAAAGGGGAAGAGGCTCCTCTTCGCCAGAGAAGGCGAAAAGAGCGCGGTTGTTCAACACCGCTTCGGCCTTGATAAGTTTAGCCTTGCTTGGTTTGTCGGTCCCTCTTGCTCGAAGCTACTTGAAGCGCCCTTCAATCCAAGGACTTCACGGGAAAGCGACGGACGGTGGGATTGTGGTCGAACTGCCGTCGCCATTTCCACCGGCGGAGCTGAGTCGCGCGCATCGAGACCGGAGGAGTGGCGAGGCGGCGGCGTTGGTCGGCGCGCGGCGGCTGATGCCTCGCCGGTATCGACCATGGGGCCAGCCACCGGCCCAGCGGCGATCGGCGGCACGCTCGCCGTCAGACCGGGGCGGAGATGGCGGCGGACCTCGATTGCCGGCGATCGGCGCATCGGCTGGTGCTTATACTGAAGCTTTACCGCCACCGTCACCGAGCGAATGGTTAGAGGAGGAGCCTCGAGTGGCGGTGGTGGGGGCGAGTGATGCGCCGCTGGCGGTGCGGATTGCCGCCGTCGCGCAAGTTGCCGGGGCGAGCATGGGGGGAACCGTGGAGTCGCCACCGTCCGTCTGGTTCGTGCCGCGACTGCGACCCGGGCGGCGCGCCATTTGTTGGACGATAAGGCGGAACTCGGGGATTGGGAATCCCTGCAAGAAGGCTCCCTGCGAGCTAGGACCGGGATGGAGGAGATTCGAATGGGCCTGGGGCGGCTCCTTGAATCTCCGGTAGTCTTTGGATCTGCCACACAAGGGGTTGATCCGGCCAGCGTGGTGAGTTGTGCTTGGAATTTTCTTGTCTTGTCAAATTTTGCGGGATCCTGCGATGACACAACTTGACTGGCCGCGTCTGTCGGAGGCGCTTCGAGAGCAAATCAAGTTTCTTAAATGCTTTGCGGCCAGCGGGCGGCGCGCGAGGAGGACCGTAACCAAGCTGGCTCGAGCTGCAAGAAGGAAGAAATCGCGGGCAAGACGGTCGGTGGCGGAGGAGGCTCGCCGGACGCTGAACGAGTTGTCCGATGTCCTGCAGGAGGAGCGCCGGTCGAGCCAGTCCTTGCGGGCGAGGGTAGCTGAACTGGAGTCCCTCCTAACGGAGGCTAACAAAGGTCATCGCTGGCGCGAGGCCAATGGCTTCGAGTTCGAGGCATACAGGCGAGCTTGCCGCGATGACCGAATCGTCGGCCGGTGAGATGCCACCCTCCAAGTTGGTTATGACGGCGCCGGCGCGGAGCTTACTTTTTAACTTTTTGCTTCGCCCTTTAGAGTTGCAGAAAAGGTTCGGTGAGGTTCTTGAGGCGATTAGCGGTGGAGGCGCGCAGGCGGCCTGACGCTGGCGGCTGCCATCGGCAAAAAGAAGCGGAGGGCGACCGGACGGAGCTGGTCGCCGAGCTGGCGACCTTGGGAAAGGTAGGTCGGGCCGTCTGCGTCCGGTTGCTCGGGGCAACGCGGGGCACAAGTTTGCTCGCGACCGAGCTGGCTCGTGTGCCGGAGCATGTCGAGAAGTCGGTGAAGACGAGTGCCGCCCTGGGGGCCACATCCGCGCTTGTTAACGCCATGTCTTTCTACAACGGCATCAACCTGGACAACGTTAGCAGCGGGATCGCCAGGAATAGGACCGACGAGGAGGTTGAGCGCTTCGCGCTTCAAGCCGAGCCCCATGCCCGAGTGATCGCCGATCGGATCTCGCCGCACAGCGTCCTCCACGAGGACTACGAATGATGTTAAATATTAAAATTTTTGTAAGGGAAAAAGGAACTTGATATGTAATGAGCCGGGGCTCGTTTTTGTGCTTTGATCGAATCGGGGTTCGCTTTTATGTTTATCTGCGACTTTTAGCCGCCCCTTCGCCCTCGGAGACCATGACCGTGGGGACTGCTAAGGTCCCCCGGGCCGTAGGTATGTTTGTCTCTCCAGAGAAGGCGCGAAGGGAGTATTAACAAACCCCGGGATCGAGGGGCGCTCATTCGCGTTCCGCGCCGGGAAGGGCGGCCCCGACCGACTTGTGACCTGCCCCGTGCGGGTAGCCCCCGACCGCAAAGCGCCACTTCGAAACCGTAGCCACCGGGGCGTAGGTTGTGGTGCTTGGGTCGGACGGACTACCTGGTAAGGGGGGCCAAAAGGCTGGTCGGGCCACCGACCTGGGTGAACATGAATGGCGCTGATACGCGTTCGATCATGCCTTAAGCAAAGAGGGGGGACGTTTCCGACCGACTTGTAGCTCGCACCGTGCGGGTAGCCCCCACCTCAAAGCGCCACTTCGGAACCGTAGCCACCGGGGCGTAGGTCGTGGTGCCTGGGTCGGACGGGCTACCTGCTAGGTGAGCCGAGCAGTCAGTCGGATCGCCGGCCCATATAGACGCTAGAAGCGTGGGCGTTCCCGACCGACTCGTGGCTTGCGCCGTGCGGGTAGCCTTTACCGCAAAGCGCCACTTCGAAACCGTAGCCACTGGGGCGTGGGTCGTGGTGCTTGGGTCGGACGGGCTACCCGCTAGGTGAGCCGAGCGGTCGGTCGGATCGCCGGCCTGCATGAACGCTGGTGGTGCCACTCCCGAGCCCCCGAGCAATGCGTGGCGACCGAGCCATGATCGGCGCGTCTTCTTGTCGTCGCCGAAATAATCGTAAAGGAGACCGAGAGTCAGGGGACTTATCTATTTTTAGCGGTCGCCGAATGGCTTGCTGGCGTCGGCGCCGGTTCCGAGATTATCCGTATAAGCCACGACACGCGGAGACCGAAGGGCCGCATCGAGCGAGGCGAAGCGGCGTCCTTCTTTGCTCGCGTCGTTTCGCCGCATTTAATGCGGAGGGTTTTAATGCCCGCGTCGGCGCCGGATGATGAGCGGTCAAGGAGTCTTGCGGACCGTCCGTCTGTGATCGGTTTTGCGTCTTGAAACCGCCCTTATAAATACAGGCGTCGGGTAGTGGTAACCCATACTGGTTTCGAACGCGTGCACCCGTTCGGCTCCTTCGTCTCCAAGCATCTCGCTGAAGGGTTTCGGGCGAGCTCCATGGCTAGCGGCGGTGACGGCGACAGGAGGTCGGGAAAGCGGGCGATGGACGCGGGTCCGGGGGGTTCACCCCCTAAAAAGCCCCGGACGGAGGGGGGCACCTCCGGCGCAGCGGCGAGTGGCGAGCTCGATTTGCCCTCGCCGAGGTTCTTCATCTGGAGTCCCCGCCGCCGGTAAGTCCTTTTCTAGTTGTGTTGATGAGATGCCGGGACGGTAAGTTGACGTCGGTCTCTTGCTCCTGGATCTTATAGGTCCGACGAGCCCGAGAGGGCGCCGGAGGCCACTGGTGCGACGGGTGCTGGGGCTCCCCTGGCGGCGGACGGTCGTCTCCTGGAGATGAGGGAGCGGGCGGCCAGCATGGTGGACGCGCTGGCGCGTTCGCACGCCGGCCTGGTGTCCCAGATGGCGTCCTCCGCCGCCCTAGAGACGGAGGCGGCAGCTGCTGCGGGCGCTGGTGCAGTCGCCGAGGACGAGGCGGCGGCCCAGCGATCGCCGTGGCGGCCGAGGCGGAGGCGGCGGGCGCGAGACCTCGACTCCGCGTGGGGTCCTCCTCTCCATGTTCGCCCGCCACGAGCATGGGCGAAACTGCGGCTTCGGTGGAGCCGAACGAACGATCCGGCCCACCGTGGCGAAGATATCGTTCGGCCTTACGGCGGCCGAGGCTCTTGAGGCTGCCTCGCCCTCGAGAACGCCTCCGCCGTGAGGGCGGTCGTCGCCGCCGCGGCGAGCACGCATCGGGCGTGTTGCGCCCGGCCGGTCGCTCCTTCGACGGTGGCACACCGTTGCCCACATCCGGGGAGCCAGCCAGCGCGGGCGGGGTTCGACGGCGGGCATGGTCGCGTCACGGCTACACCTGGAGGTCACGGACGACGAGGCCGAGGCCGGAGGGAGCTCCGGGGAGGAGGAAGACGACGCCTTCTTCGGGCCAGACCCCTAGGAGCCGGTTTCGCGCTCGCCCTTGAACTCGCCGTGCAGGCGAGGCAGCTCCTGCACCCGGGAGTGAAGGGCCGTCTCCTCGCCGCCGATTTGCAGTTTTTTGCACTCTTCCTTGTTTCTGGGGCGATTCGGTTTTGGATGTTTTGCCTGAACGGGACTTTATGCACTCTTCTGGATGTCTGTAATATTCCAATGTTGGTGCTTCCTTTTCTTTCGTCGGCACTCGCTCGTTGTTGCTTGCTTGTGCGGGGGTCATCAGGTCGTTCTTGTATTGAGCACATGTAGGTCGCCGGCGTAATCGCTTAGCGCCAGTTCACCACTTGAACAGTCATGGCGTGAAGAAGGCTACTAGAATTTTTTTGCATACCGTCGCAATGACAGATAGAAGCGGCCCCCTTGGGGTGCGTTGATTTGCTCGGGTATTGCAATAGGAAACCACGTAGACCATTAGCCCCCCGTGCGGGTTCGCGTCGCTCGGGCTCGGCAGGCTAGTAGGAACGTGGACATAGAGAATTGGTATTTTAGGGAAAAAATTGCCTGAGTTTCTCTATGTTCCAGGCGTTCGAGACAACGTTGCCGTCGGCGTCTTTGAGTCGGTAGGTGCCGGGTCGGATTACTTCTGCTATGGTGAAGGGGCCCTCCCATGGCGGCGAAAGCTTGTGCCTCCCAACGTTGGACTGGACTTGGCGCAGGACCAGGTCGCCCACGTTGAAGGCGCGGCCGCGGACCTGGCGACTCTGATAGCGTCGCAACGCCTGTTGGTACTTGGCCGACCGGAGGATGGCTGCGTCGCGCGCCTCGTCGAGCTGGTCGACGGCGTCTTGCTGCAAGTCGAGCCCCCGAGCTTGGTCGAAGGCTTGCATACTGGGCGCCGTACTCTGTCGGTCGGTAGGGCAACCTTCGCTCCAAACACCAAAAGAACGGCGTGAACCCGGTCGACCGGGTCGGAGTGGTCCTTAGGCTCCAAAGGACGGAGGGTAGCTCCATGGCCCATCGCCCTGCCGACTTCTTCAACCGGTTGAAGATTCGCGGCTTGAGCCCCTGCAGGATCATGCCATTCGCTCTTTCGGCCTGGCCGTTAGTCTGCGGGTGGGCGATAGATGCCCAGTCGACGCGAATGTTGAAGTCATCGCAGAATTCGAGGAATTCTTTCCCCGTGAACTGCGTGCCATTGTCGATGATAATGGAGTTTGGGACTCCGAATCGGAAGACAATGGCGCGGAAGAAGTCGGCCGCTTGTGCGGACGTGATAGTGGCGACGGGTTTCGCCTCTATCCACTTGGTGAACTTGTCCACCGCGACGAAGAGGTGCGTGAAGCCCCCGGGCGCCTTTTTGAAAGGTCCGAGTAGGTCAAGCCCCCAGACTGCAAATGGCCACGTGATGGGGATTGTCTGGAGGGCTTGGGCTGGAAGGTGTGTCTGCCGGGTGAAGAATTGGCATCCTTCGCAGGTGCGAACAATTTGTTCGGCATTGGCCACGGCGGTCGGCCAGTAGAAACCCTGACGGAAGGCCTTACCCACGAGGGACCGTGGTGCCGCATGATGACCGCACACCCCACCGTGGATATCGGCAAAGAACTCCCGCCTCGGGTCGGCGAGGATGCGCCACGGAGGACCCGAGGACTCCTCTTATAAAGGTCCGCGCCGACCAAAACGAAAGACTTGGCTCGCCGAGCGACGCGCCGAGCCTCGGTCGGGTCTGGGGGGAGGGTCCCTTCAGTCAAGCGATCGACGTAGGGGCTCCTCCAATCTGGTTCCGCAGTGAGGACACTCCGACCTGAGTCGGGTGGCGCCACACTTGGTAGACGGGTGGCCGAGGCGGGTGGTCCGGCCATCTGCTCGGCCACCGAGTCCAGTCGGACGGAGGGTTGATGAAGGTCGTGGGCAAAGATCCTGGTCGGGACCGGTCCTTTGCCAGATGCTAGGCTGGCGAGGTAGTCGGCCTCGCCGTTGTCGCGTCGATAGCTGTGGTGGAGCTCGAACCCTTTGAACCTCTCCTCAAGCTTATGCACTTCTTGGCAAAGATCTTTGCCATGCGGGGATCCCGTGGCTCGAGGCCTTCATGACACAGTCGACCACCGCCTTGAATCGCCAGATCGTAGAGTCGCCGGACGCCGAGGTCGGGCGGCAATCCGGAGACCGTTGACAAGGGCTTCGTACTCGGCGACGTTGTTCGTAGCGTCGAAGAGCAGTCGGACGGCGTATTGGAGTTTGTTGCCGAGTGGTGAGATGAGGACGACACCAGTGCCTGCTCCGTTCTTCGTGTAGGATCCATCGAAATACATCGTCCAGTATTCGGGGTCTTCGAGCACTGGGGGTGCCTGGGCTTCGGTCCACTCCGCGACAAAATCGGCAAGGGCTTGAGACTTGATCGCCGTCCTAGGGACGAACGAAATGTCGTGGCCGTTGAGCTCGAGTGCCCACTTGGCAATTCTTCCGGAAGCATCGCGATTGCGAACGATTTCGCCAAGGGGCGAGGATGTCACGACGGAGACAGGATGTTGGCCGAAGTAATGGATCAGCTTCCTTTTTGCGATCAGCACCGTGTAGAGTAGTTTTTGTACTTGAGGATAGCGGGCTTTAGATTCCGAGAGCACCTCGCTGACGAAGTAGACCGGTCGCTGTACTTTGAGGGCGCGGCCTTCTTCCACCCGCTCGACGACGAGTGCCGCGCTCACGACCTGGGTCGTGGCGGCAATGTAGAGGAGCAGGGGTTCGTAAGGTGCGGGCGCGGTAAGGACCGGAGGTGATGTCAGGAAAGTCTTCAGCTTGTCGAGGGCTTCCTGGGCTTCTTGCGTCCAGGTGAAGCGGTCGGATTTCCTGAGCAACTTGTAAAGCGGCATCCCGCGCTCGCCGAGGCGAGACACGAAACGGCTTAAAGCTGCGAGGCACCCCGTCAACTTCTGGACACCTTTTAGGTCGTCAATCGGGCCCATCCTCATGATCGCCGAGATCTTCACCGGATTAGCCTCAATGCCGCGCTCGGATATCATGAAGCCGAGAAGCTTCCCCTTGGGGACCCCGAAAACGCATTTTTCGGGGTTGAGCTTGATGCGGAACCGCCGGAGGTTCGCAAAAGTCTCCTCGAGGTCGGCGACGAGGTCGTCGGCCTTCCCGGTCTTGACGACGATGTCATCGACGTATACCTCGACGTTACGGCCGATTTGGTCGTCGAAGCACGCGTACATGCACCGCTGGTACGTGGCGCCCGCGTTCTTCAGGCCGAAGGGCATTGTCAGGTACCAAAACGAGCCAAAGGGAGTGATGAAAGAAGTGGCGAGCTGGTCGGATTCTTTCATCGGGATTTGGTGGTAGCCTGAGTAGGCGTCCAGGAAGGAAAGTGATTCACACCCGGCAGTGGAATCGATGACCTGGTCAATCCGGGGCAAAGGAAAATGGTCCTTGGGACATGCCTTGTTCAGGCCGGTGTAATCAACACACATCCTCCATTGCCCGGTTTTCTTTTTCACAAGGACAGGGTTGGCAAGCCACTCGGGGTGGCGCACCTCTTTTATGAATCCTGCCTCCAAAAGCTTGGCTACTTCTTCACCTATCAATCGGCGCTTCTCTTCGTCGAAGCGGCGCAGGCGTTGAGCTACCGGCCTTGCGCCAGGTCGGATGTTCAGAGTGTGCTCGGCGACCTCCTTTGGAATACCCGGCATGTCGGAGGTCTTCCATGCGAAGACATCACGGTTTGCCTGAAGGAAGCCGGCGAGCGCGCTTTCCTATTTGGCGGGTAGGGCGGACCCTACCCGCACGGTCTTGGCAGGGTCTTCGGGGTCGACCGCGATCCTCTTCGTGTCTTCAGCGGACTCGAAGGATCCGAGCCCCGACTTGCTGGAGGTAGGGACGGACCCAGAGGTCTCCCTCCGATAGGCGTCGAGTTCCGTAGACGCGATGACCGCCGAGGCCGAGGCCGAATCGCTTGCATTTCGCAGATTGAAGGCGAAGCTGGAAAGATGAGGCCACGGTGATGACGCCGCGTGTACAGAATCTTCAAGCCTGTAGGTGTAGTTGGGGACTGCCATGAACTTGGCGTAGCATGGCCTCCCCAAGATGGCGTGATAGGAGCCCGCGAACTCCACGACCTCGAATGTGAGGGTTTCGGTGCGGAAGTTCTCGGGCGTCCCAAAGGTAACGGGCAGGTCGACCTGCCCGAGAGGGTAAGCCTGCTGACCAGGGATGACACCATGAAAAGGTGCCTTGCTCGGTCGCAGGGTCGAGCGGGGAATCCCCAAGGCTTCAAGCGTCTCAACATACATAATGTTGAGGCCGCTACCACTGTCCATGAGCACCTTCGTGAGGCACTTTGACCCCACGATGGGGTCAACGACGAGTGGGTATCTCCCCGGGTGCGGGACGTGGTCGGGGTGATCCGTCCGATCAAAGGTGATCGGGGACTCCGACCAGCGGAGGTACTTTGGGACCGCGGGGGTCACCGTATGCACCTCGCGGTAGGCGAGCTTCTGACGCCGTTTGTCGGCGTAGCTCTCCGGGCCGCCGAAGATCATGAGGCATCCATCGGGTTCCGAGAACCCGGTGTCTGCCTTCTCCTCTCCGGCCTCCGGCATGGGGTCGCGCTTCTTCCCTTTACCCCGTGGCTGCGCGGGGTTTCTGGAAAGGAAGCGTCTCAGGACTTCGCAGTCCCGATATTTGTGTTTGACGGGGTACCCGTGATGCGGGCACGGGCTTTCCATCAGTTTCTCGAAGTGGTCGGGCGCCTGTCGCGCTTTCCGCTGGGCGAAGCGATCGGTGGCGCGACCACGTGGTCTCGCGGGCTCGCTTCTTCCGCCCGCTTGTCGAGTGGTCGGAAGGGCGGCGGCTTCGGGCCGACTCTCGCTTGGCCTTCCCTTGTCGAAGATGGCCCCGGCCTCCTCGCCGGGCGTGGTTGGTGGCGATGTCGGCGGTGTCCTTGGTGGTCCCGGTTTGTGGCAACCTAGCTTGTGGACCGAGGGCCTCGCACATTGTGCGTAGATGAACGCCCCACCACGTCGGCGTCGCCGATATCGGGAGTTCATTGATCGCTGGGAGAAACGTCGGATGTAATCCCGGAGCGTTTCTTCAGTTGTTGCCTGCGCACTTTTGAGGTCCCAGGAGTTCCCGGGGCGCTTGTAAGTGCCCTGGAAATTTCCGACGAAGGCGTTCTTCAAGTCGGCCCAGTTCCTCACAATTCCGGCGGGCAGGTACTCGAGCCAGGCTCGGGCCGAGTCCGCCAGATAGATAGGGAGATACTGGATGACAAAAAGGTCATCCGTAGCCTGCGGCCGACAATGAGCCGTAATCTTCGAGCCAAACACCGGGTTCGTGGCCCCGTGTATTTGGCTATGTTGACGAGTGCCCGGAAGGGCGGAAATCCGCGACGGATTTCCGAGAGAATGCTTGAGGTCAGGGGCCTTAGGACTCGGATCATGATCGCGACGCCGACCATTGTCCTAACTTCGAACGGGCCCGCGCCGCGGTCGACCTCTTGCAGCGTCGAGGTGTGGCGGTAGTCATGGCGTTCCCGAGACGGTGTCATGGCCGGGTATAGGAGACCGAGGTCGCTCCAAGCGTGGGCGACTTTCTCTGCCTTTGGCGGGGCTCTGGCGTTCAGTAGGACTGGAGCGGTGGCGCGAGGTCCGGTACACTTTGTACGGCGGCATGCTCTATCAGCTCTCGGAGGTGCTGGTAGGTAGCCCTCGCCTCGGGCTCGGCTGGTTCAGGGACGCCGCAGAGCAACATTGCGGCCGCGGCGAAGTTTTGGCTAGGAAGGGGAAAACACAGGCTGACAGCGGCTCCTCTGCCCATTCTTGCGTGTGGTACTGGGTACGCGCTGCGCCTGTGTGGGGGGGCACGGCAGGCTTAGCCCCGACGGCGACCGTCGCCTTTGCCGAGCCTAGGCTAGCGAACTCCGGCTCGTTCTGTGGTGGAGGTCGTCGCGGAGACGTGGGGACCCAGGCGATCATCTTGCCGACCGCCTCTGGTGCTGAGGCGCGGTGGCGGACTTGTTGGCTCGGGGACGTAGCGGCCGATGGGTCGACTACGTCGGCCACGTGGCACTCAGCGGGTGCGTTCCTCGAAGCTTGCTCGGCCGAGCCGAGGTCGCCACGGAGAACTCTCAATATCTCATGGAAAGAGGCCGGCGTGTAGCCGGTCATCGCCACGAGGCACGAGCCTGCGGCGGGCTCGGACTCCGAGGGTCGTGCGGGGGCCCCGAGCCGAAGGTTGTCGAGGGCGTGGGTGGCGGAATCCAGGCGTCGAGCGAGGGCCTGATTTCCCAGCGTGGTGGAAGCAAAGTCGGGCTCCCCTGCCACGCCGATGAAGTCGAAGGAGCCGAATCGTATTCGGTTCCCGGGCGCAGGGGCGCCATCGCCGACGGAGAAGGCCATCGGGGAGACAAAGCAGGAGTCCGGAGACCGATGACGCCATGAGCCCCTACTGGGCTGGCAACCGGCGTTTGGTAGGCGGCAAGTGAATTTGTAAGTCTTAGAGGGTCAAGGCGTCGCTCCCGAATGGTTAGACCCCGAAGAGAGAAAAAGAGGGGCCCAAGATCTATACTGGTTCGGGCGGAACGTCCCTACTCCAGTCCGTGCGGTGGTCGGGTTTTATTGATTCCGGCGAGCCCGCCGAGTTACAAGCGTGGGGTGAGCCAGGGCTCGGGGTCTCGCGTCTGAGTCGCTGGCGGCTTTTCGGTCTTGATATGAGGAGGCTGTGTGTTTATGTACTACCCTATTCTGGTCGTCGCTCTCCTCTTCGTCTTCTTCGTCGTCGAAGGGCCAAGTCTCCCCTTATATAGTCCGGGGGCCGGCTACAAGGGGAATACAGATAGCGTGTAAAAGAAAAAAAGGATGGGACTCCTCAAGCCTAGGAGTCTGGCCTCTGCCTTGGTGTCAGGTTGCTGAACTTGACCTCTGAAAGGTAGGTGTACGCCACGCGTCGGGTCAATGGAGGCGCGGTGAGACGGCTCGGTCCGCACCTTCGGAAAATGGCGACTCGCCCTCAAGCTTGATGTCGCCTCGATGTCGGCGCCACCGTCGGAATTACCTCGGAAAGGTGCGTGGCGCCCTGTCTTGGCCTGATCGTGGTGAGTCGTTGCGTCGGTTTGATAGGTACCTGTCGCGGAGGCTGGCAGACCTGGCATGATTTCCGCCCGTAGGCGAAGGCGGTTGGTGCTTTGCCCGAAGCTTGCGGCTTGTCCGACCCGTTGGTCGGGTATGCCTGAGCCGATATCGCCGTACCCTCGGGGACGACCGCCCTGTAGTGTCTGGTCGGGCTCCTTCCCAGGGTTGGCTTGGTTGGGGGTCGAGTGCCCTTGCGCAGGCTAGTCGGTCGGCCTCCCGGCTGCCTCAAGTGCTGTTCGGGGCGCCCAGCCCATTGTGCTGGTCGGACCGTTCCTTGGGGGCGAGTCGGTCGGAGGCCGTGGGCCTCCGAGGGGGGACTCTCATTCGAGGCCCAGGCGCGGTGGCGGCCCCCACGCTCCTCCCGGGCCGCTGGGTGTACCCATGTTCTGGGTTCCCGTCAGGTGTCTTATGCCATTATTTCACTTTTACTATGCCATTACTTGCACCATTCACCAGTAATATTGTGAGATTGTAAGTATGTGGTTGGATGTAATATTGTTGTTTTTTATATCCAAAAATGGTGGTTGTGGTACGGAGAACTGAAATTTTAAGTTATTGGTTGGTACTATATGGTCACAGGATGGATCTTTCAAGGTAACATTATTATTTAGGGTGTTTATGCTAATGATTTTATATGATAAGCAAGCTGTATTTTTTATATTTTTCTATAATTTGGTTGTCCATATGTGAAGTATGTTTGTGGGTCAATTTCACCAAAATTTATGTTTAGACGAGTTGTTGTACGCGTCATTTGAAAAAGGCTTAAGTGTTATCGAACCCATGCGGTTTGTGGTCATTTAGGTATTTGTTGTGAATGGATTCAGATCGAAGTAAGTTATAAATACAATATTTTTGTAGAATATGGTACTACATATGCCAAATTGTGTTCCAACGCTGGTCGCACCAACATGTGCATTTAGACAAGTAATTATGCAGAACATTGAATAGGCTTACTTAGTTTAGTTTTTACAAACATTTGCGGTTATAATATATATATCAATCTCTCAAACCAAAAGAAGACATTCTAGCAGATCCTTACATAATCAATCTTATTCAAGACAACCATCTTCACATTCAATCTTATTCAACACATCACAATAAGTCCATCACAAGATTCAAGAGTATTACTCCTAGCGATAATAGTACCCATCGCCTTCTCGAGACAATCCGGTATATCGTGCAAGCCTCGGTGAACACATAAATCGATGTTTCTTGGTGTTTGTTCAAATTCGACGTTGTAGAGCATCTGCAGTTACCAAACCATTTCAATGTTGGTAGAATCCTCGGTATCTTTGTTCTTCAAGAAGATTGCATACTTACAAGCTTGTACTTTTGGTAGAGTTCTTCAAACTTTTTCTTCTTTTTTTCTTTATCCGATGAGGTCAATCGCTTTTTATTGTCTCTCAAGTACTCATCATAGCGGCATTTCCAGACGTAGTTGCATTCTCGAGATGCTTCTCTCTTGGTGAAATGTGGGAGCAAAAGATATGTCTGGTTATAACAAAGAACTTACAAATTGGCCGAACATTCTCAGATTGTAGCAATATTACTTTGTCTGCTTCATCATATATTCTGCCCAATATGGATGTCGAATGGTAGGAAGAATATGCTTTCCAATCCATGAAGTGCAGATATTGTTTTATCATCAGATCACCTTCAATATTGATATGTTGGGAGGGTACAAAGATAAACCGTTAAAGTATGATATACTTTGGCATGCAATGAACTTAGGACTTGCAAAGTATCAAAATAAGTAACCAAGATGCAATTGCACATTTCATTTCTTTATTTTTTTGGTAACTATATTACTTGATCTGGACTGATTCACATGTCAAGACATACACATGTAGCCATACAAAATCAATTTCAACAAATATATTCAAACCAAAACAACATTATGTCAAACAATTTAACCCGCTCCGCTCCGACAGATGTTAGCCTTCTTCTGAATTTGGATCATAATTCAACAAAAACTAAGTCACCAAAATATACAAAATTTCGGCATGACCTCTCTAGTAAATAGAGACATCCACTCAGCAGACAAAAAAGCATTTGCAATTATAATATATATATCAAATCCCTCAAACCAAAAGAAGACATTCTAGCAAATCCTTAGATAATCAATCACACATCCAACGACACTTTTAGGATAGATAATCAATCACACATCCAACGACACTTTTAGGATAGATAATCAATCACACATCCAACGGTCATATGAAGTTTTAAGTTTGAGAGTTACACTATATTACAAAAGGATAACTTTGAAACGGCGGTCGAGGAGATGATGTTGTCAATCCAAATATAACCACATCAGACTTGTAAGCCACAATTTCCAACACTCCACTTACTTAGCTATTTTTTACGGAGTGACATACAACAACTTGTAGGTGCATGTACAAGACATTAGTCCTCTTAATATTTCTCGCTTTGCTCGAGACCACTCCATGTTGGCATCGAGATAAGCTGCAGAATATTTACCGCTCCAGATAGGTGGTGAATAGTCGAAATGCATCAAGAAATATGTACAAGGAAATGTAACTATGAAACAATTAATTACTTGTAAAAGATGCATGATCTGGTCTTGTATATGATAGAACTTAGATGCAATAGACTAAGCACTAAAATGCTGAAATTCTCAAAGATTAGATGCTAACAAAAATAAAACTAGCAAAATTTGGGTTGAAACCGGTTTAACGATTGTATCCTTGCTAAGGAAATGAATAGCATCCTCCATCATCTGATTCAAATTTCAAAAGTATTATTACTTCAAATCTACAGATGAAAAAGGGAGTAAGAACAAAGAATGCTCGGTTCATTAAAGTTTGCTGATTTTGGTCGATAAAGTACCAATCTTAAGAGTCGGGCATGGTCGAGAAACAAAGAAAGCGAAGGAAATTACAAGAGTAACAACAGAAATAGCAGCCCCAACAAATGGAGGATTCATTATTAGACTAGCAATAACACCCCAAACTTCAGTTGCCAACGCAATCCCATACAAGATAAGGAACACATAGCTGTAAAGAGAATGATGTTAGGGTATTTTCTCAGCTGCCAGCAGCACGAATAGCATCTTTTTCAAGTTTCTTCACATCCTTTTCCATCTCCAATATCTATCAATGAAATGTCAAACATTCTAAAATAGGGTGATTAATTGGGTGTAAATTACAAAGTTTCCAAAAAAAAATGATTAGTTATTTTTGGGTGCTGACCCACTATGTACTATGTAATAAGATGGGAAATGCAAGGAGCTTTGTGCAATCCCTTCTAAGAAGTATATTTCCGCAAATGTAACTAGTTTCCTGCAGAGCATACCTTTGTATCAAGCTCAATGGAAGCCATGTTCTTTTCGTGTAACTCGAATGAGAGCTTGACTTCAATAAGCAAATTCGAGAGAATTTAAATCAAATTGAAGTAAGAACAAAACTACATGCAAAAGAACAGAAAAAGTCTCATACCAACACACCTTTGTATTTCTTCTCGCCTCTTCTTTTGGGACTTCATCACGCCAATAATCCTTCCTCGAATTATGACAATTAAAAGATAGGCACTATCGAAACAAGCTGGATAGATAAGCGATGATCGGGGAAAAAACTAGATTGGTAAGCATTATCGAAACAAGCTGGACACTAATTAAATCTAATTATGTGAATAAACAAAAAATGAAACCTTTTACTTGCGTGATTTTTGCCTCTCTATCTTCTAATTGCATCTGTTTTTTGCGAAGCGTTTGCAAGTCTTCCTCCATGCCTTCAATATCTTTCATATGTTTATCTTTGTAAGATCGAAGCCTTTCAATGTCACCGACATCTAGATCTACATGAATAAGCTGACAAGCATCAGACATGGCATGTGAATCATATAATCAACAAATCTATTAAAGCTGAGATTATGACACATGCCACAAAACAAAAGGCGGGAAGGATTGACTGCATTTATAAATGCTGACAAATGACCACCGTATCTTGATTTGGACCACCGGTAATGGCTATCTGGAGTCCAAAAGTCAGTAATACCTAACTTTGGTACATCATTTGCTCTGTGATGTGTTTCATCTGTACCTATATACTACATCAGCTACTAGCTTTGTCACACACCTATTACCTTTATCAGACTGAAACGACAACACTCTGCACCACGCTGCTCGGGCTGAGACGACAACACTCTGCACCCCGCTTTCCAAACTGAAATAACAACACGCTGCATCCCGCTTTTCAGACTGAAACGACAACACGCGGTTTCGTGCCGGGGCAGCTTTCGGCAGAGGGTGACACATTGTGCAGCCTTTGACAGAGGTTGACAGGTCGTGCAGCTTTGATGATGGGTGACACGTCGTGCAGCCTTTCACAGAGGATGTCAGTCCATCAAAATGGACAAGTGTTGTAATTGTGTGAAGTAACCCCTCACCACCACTATAAAACAGGGCCGAGGGGTATACATCCAAACACAGCCAAACCACCAATAAACGTCAGCTGAATCTACACAAATTAGGGCACAATGTCGTTCTACCGTCGCCTCTTCAACAAGCAGAAGTCATCCCACCCCGAATATCCGGATGCCAGTAGCGTCGACGCTCTAGTTCTCACGGAGTTGCCCGACCCAAATGCATTGCAACCCACCGCGAAGATGATGCAATCTACCCATGGAGAGACGGCCACCACGCTTACTCTATGTTAGGGCGCACCTACGAGGTAAACCTCTGGTGTCCACACAATCTGTGGTAACACTACCATCTCATGCATCGTTCTTTCTTTTCAAAGCATAAGGACCGGTGTTGCATCTTCCAATGGATCGACGGGCGAAACGACGTGACTACTTAATTTTCTCCAATCGCCACGACGCCTACCCGCTTCGCGAGAACTTCACCCGGTGGGAGGCCGCCAGATATGTCCTTTTCTAGATCGACGAGCTTAGGGCGGTGGGCAAGGGCCAACCAATCGGTGAGTTTCATGCGACATACTCATGTTAAACTCACAAAGTAGTAGTTCTAAACCAGTTCATCGCACAGGGAGTTCAAAAGGAAACTTGCGAATTTGCTCAAGTCAAAGGAGAAACCTCCTCCAGGGCCACCCGAAAGCCCCGACCTTTGCGAACATGGCCTACAGGCAGTGGTTGATACCTGCCACGATGATCTAGCGGACCGAGATTCTCTGGGTGCCCCTTGGCCGAGGATGAATGGTGCGGCTACTTCAACTGGGTGGACCCGGAGACGTACCACCCACATCTCAAACTTCCAGTATGGGATAACTGGGGGGAGCAACTTTCTCTGTGGTGCCACTACCGCCTAGAAAAGCCAAACCCCGAGTACGCCTACGGTGTTATTCAACGATCAAAGTGGGCATACTGCATTGACTGCAGGGCACGCTTCCGGTTGTCCAAGGATAAGCCCAACACACACCTCCTGCACCATATAGTGGAGTGCGAGCCGAAACATGTAAGTTCAACCTTCATTAGTTATGGTTTTGGTGTTAATGACAAATCTAATATTGAGATTATCCATTAATGTGATTTTGTTATTAATGACAAATCTTATATCGAGACTAACTTGTTTATTTAGAATATCCTTGATTAGTCTCATCGCAATGAAAAATGGAAAACCCAAGGTATGTTTATGTATTCATTCTAATATTAGTTGCATACTTTGGAGTCAAGTTAAAATATGAATGTCCCCATTATATTAACCACAAAATGTGCATCATGTTTCCCAATCCATATATTACATGGATGCACACACTTAGAGGGAGTTTGTAGTTTAACTTGAAAAGTCTCTTTGTATTGATCTAATTCTTATTAACACATATAAGGATCAAGACAAAGAAACTAAATCCTTGAGTATATATTTGAATTGCCTAGTTATAAGTATACTCATGGTAATATAGGATATACTCCAATGTGATCAAATTGAATATGTGCATATTATACCCAAGTCAATCATACTTATGCACATATACATGTGGGGTTTATTCTATAGTTGATGACGTAGAGTAATGATCATTTACATATAGTTTACACTTAATGGATCATTACTTTTCATCAACATGAGTATATGAAAACTTGTGTAGTTAATATATACTCATATCAATTTAAATGATAATTTAAATTGAGTTCATTTGTCTTATTAATCATTAAAGAACACTTCATCATGTATTGATGGTGCTCCGTGATTAATTGAGAACAAATGAATAAGTTCTTAAGTATAATAAAGCATGAGTTGCATTATTGTACTTAAGACACAATTAAATCATTCAAATTGATTTAGGTTGTGCTCAATTGATCTAAAGGCATCCATTATGTGTTAATGGAGTGTAAGAGATAATTGAGACAACCGTGCATCTTGGACTAACTATTTTATGAGTTGTGATTGAGTTAGGTCCAAAGATGGATGAGATGATAAAGAAGAGAAGTCGAGTGATGATCCCGGAGGAGTATCAAAGTGATGATAATAAAGACCCCAAAGGGGATTGCTTGTGCGGCGGCGAAAGGTATAACTAGATAGGCTAAGGACTTTTGTAGTCTTTGTGTCTAAGGTTTTACCGCCGTACTATTAAGAGGGGTTGCCTCTTTCGCTTGAGTTTCATCATGTGTTGATGATCTCAATCCGCGTTCACTCAAGCTCAAATCTTATTTGATTTGGTTCTTGCATAAGGGTTAACCATTTGGCATGTGTTGCGAATGGGTTAAGCTTATGCTTGGTTGTGTTTGGTTTATGCTCTGATTTGCATGTGTTGCAAAGAGGAAGAGTATATGCATTTGGTTTTCGCATAATGCTTTGATTTGCATGTGTTGCAAATAGGATAAGCTATACGCGTTAGCTTTTGCGTGAAGTTCACTTTTGCATGTGTTGCAAATGTTTGAAGCTTCATGTTTTGGTTTCGCAAAACATCTTTACAAAACCTGTGTGATTGCTTGGAGCTAAGTTTTGCATGTGTTGCAAAAGGAGAGAGCTCAAGCATGATTTTGTGTTTGTGTGTTTGTATGGAGCTAGAGGCTTGCATGTGTTGCGAGTAAAGAGCTCATACAGTTGATTTGGTTTAGTTGAAGTTTGGTTTCGGTGTTGCATTGAACTAGAGAATTGCATGTGTTGCAATTAGAGAGTTCATGCACCTTGATTTGATGTTGCTTGGAGCTAGACTTTTGCATGTGTTGCAAAGAGTAGTACTCAAGCATGAAATGTGTTTATTGCGTTATTTGCAAGTTCACAGCGAATAAACTAAGGTTTATGAGTCAGGAATCCCGAGAGCATGTGAGTGGGGCTTGCAACGGTGTTGGCAAGTTGACCGGTCTTGTGTTGACCTTCACATGGCTAGGGGATTAATCTCATAAACTCGAGTTTGATTTGCTTAATACGTTTTGCAAATAGATCTTGAGTTGGTTGCGGTTGTGCAAATGTGTTTTGCAAATAAGCGTTGGAGTTATGCGTTTCGATCCTAGAGCATGTGTTGGTATTTGCAAATGTGTTTTGCAAAGTGTCGGGATCATGTGTTGATCCTTACATGGCTAGAGGGTTGAACGCGTAAGTTCGGCGTTTATTGCGGAATGCGTTTTCGCAATTTGGTTGAATTCCTTGAGCGTGAGCTATATTGGTGCAAATGTGTTTTGCACGTGTGTTTGATCATGTGTTGATCATTTATTGGCTCAAGCAATGGTTTTGGTTTTGGAGAATCGGATTTTGAGAAGAAGCGAAGTTTTTCTCCAGATGGCGGTGCCATCGGCCGAGGTCGGCCGGACCGCCAAAGGGCGGATCGGACGGGCTGGTCCGGTCGGACCGCCCTAGGGCTTTTTGTGGCGGTGTGACCGGTGCCTTCAGGCGACTGGATGGAGTAGGGCGGTCGGACCGCCCGGTCGGTCGGACCGGCCGGCGCAGACCGCCCGTCGGCATGTAATTTCGAGAACGCGTTGCTTCGTTTTCTTTGGCGTTGAATCGCGGTCGGACCGGAGGCGGTCGCGGCGACGGCCAGCGCAGCGACCGGCCGTGAGCGGTCAATCGATCGCAACGGTCAGATATCCGACCGTTGCCCTGTGAGGAGCGGTTGGACCGGGAGAGGTCCGGTCCGACCGGAAATTTGCTGTTTCTGCCCGTTTTTGTCCCCAACGGCTAGTTTCTTTGGTGGAGGCTATAAATACCCCCTTGGGGGGTTGGGGCTGGGTGTTGATGTTATTGTGGCTGTGTTTTGAGTGTGTGGGAGTGAAGTGCATGTGTTGCTCTTCTCCATTTTGATTGTTGAGCTCAAGAGTGGACTAATTGCATTCGTTGCAATTAGGAAGTGGTTTGGGTGCCTCTTGTGCATGTGTTGCACTTGAGGAGGCCTTGTGCATGTGTTGCACTTGGTGATCACCGAGGAGCGATTCGTTGTGCCGGTGAAGTTCGTAAGGAGGAGCGGCTTATTACTCTTGGAGGTTGCCGACTCCTAGGCGGCGTGGCGTCGTCTTGCTGGAGCTCTCAAGGTGTGAGAAGCCCGGCAAGTTTGTGAAGGTTCGGGTTGAGCCCTACGCATAGCGTGAAAAACCACACTAGTGGAAAGAGGCGGTACTCGGCGGAGTCGGTCCAGTGGTCGGGCTAGCCTCAACGTGGACTAGGGAGACCGCAAGTCTCCGAACACCACGGAAAAACATCGGTTGTCTCTTGTCTCATTTACATTCAAGTATTTACATTGTTGATATATTCATGATTGCTTGATTGTAGAATTGCTTAGTATTATTGATTAGTTCAATTTAGCAATTCTAGCTTAGAGACATAATTTAGTTAGTGCACATAGTGAGCCTAGTTTATTTAGGCTTTAATTGTCAAAACCTAGATTATCGCTTCGCATATATATTAATTAGGTTTTGACATAGGGGTTGAATTAGAGCGATTGTTTAGTGAGCGATCGATTTTTATAAACGCCTATTCACCCCCCCTCTAGGCGCATCCTTGACCCTACAAGTGGTATCAGAGCCACGGTCACTCTCATTTTAGGCTTAACCGCTTAGAGAGTAAAAAGGATGGCGAATAGAGGTTTAGTGCACTCCACCGATTCATATATATTTGATGGCTCAAATTATGCTTCATGGAAAATATTTATGATTAATCATTTTAAATCCATGAGCCCACAAATATGGTGGATCGTAGATGTCGGCATTTCTTCTCCAATTAATGATATTGCTCCAACTAAAGGAGAGGAGAAATGTCTACATCTCGACGCTCAAGCTACTAATGCCTTATTTAGCGTTGTGAGCGTAGATATCTTTAACCTCATATGCAATCTCAAAAGCGCTCATGATATGTGGATCAAGCTTCAAGATTTATTTGAATCATCCACAACATCAATCGAGGATTGCATTGAAGAGGAGACGTCGGTTGATGATTTTTCAACGTCAACTTCAAGTGATGAACCGGCATCTCCATCAACCTCAACCTCCGCCTTAAGCGACGACGAATTTTCACTCCCATCGCGTATCTGTTGCTTTATGGCGAAAGGTAAGAATGAGGTAAGCGACGCCGAAGATGAGCCCTCTTATGATGATTTAATAGATATGCTAGAGGAGCTCAATGAATTTCTTGGAAAGGAGAAAAAGAAATATAAAATTTTGAAGTTAGAACATGAATCACTTCAAAATGATTATGATGTTCTAAAAGAAAATCATGAGAAACTCCTTTTCAAGGAATTTAGTAAAGCTAGTGTGGATATTGCCACTCAATGCAATCTAGTTGATGAATTGCCTCACTCAATTCAAATTACAAACAATTCATCGAATAAATGCATATCCACATCTAGCGATGATTTGCCTTATTGCTCTAATGAAATTGTTTCTAGTTCCTCTATGTCTTTAGATGCTAATATTGTAGAGGAAAACAATGAGCTCAAGGCTCAAGTCATTAAATTGGAAAATGACTTGAAGAGGTGCGTTAAAGGAAAAGCCCTCCTCGATGAAATCTTGAGCAAGCCAAGGGCGCCTCAAGACAAGCGAGGACTCGGCTACAACTCCAAGAGGGAGAATAGCAAGACAAGGCACAACGCACGTCACTCGAAGATCATCAAGTGCTTTGCTTGCAACAAGAAGGGCCACCTCGCCTCCGTGTGCCCTAATCAAGTGGATAACAAGGCCACAACTCCAACCATGAGGCAAACCGGCATTGAGCACAACAAGAAGGTCAAGAGAGGACCAAACGGCGTAACGTGCTTCAATTGCCGGGAAAAGGGACATTTCGGTAAAGATTGTCCCAAAGGTACTACCCCTAAGCCCATTCTCATAAATGATAATTATTTGCTTAGGAAGGACAAGAATGGCAATGTGTTTGCCAAACTTGTCAAGTCCCCTATGCCCGCTAGAAATGATATTCATTTGCATAGGAAGAGTATTTCTAGAAATGTAATTGCTCAAAATAATAGATTTCCTAAGAATAAGAAAATTCATGATAATCATATGCTTAGGAAAAATAATTATAGCAAAACATTTGCTAGAAATGCTAGATCCTCTAAGCCATTTCATAATGTTAATTATCATATGCTTAGAAAGGATCAAACTAGAA
Organism: Guadua angustifolia; assembly: GCA_036346375.1. Lineage (NCBI taxonomy): Eukaryota > Viridiplantae > Streptophyta > Magnoliopsida > Poales > Poaceae > Guadua > Guadua angustifolia. The sequence goes on along the minus strand of CM070506.1, from coordinate 49,020,111 downwards.
ATAATTTTGCTAAGAATCATTGCCCTCCTAAGCCATTTCATGAAAATGCAAATTATTTGCCTAGGAGGAATAATTATTGCAATTCTATTTCTAGTCATGTTAGTCAAGTTAAGAATGCTAAATTTAGGACCATATGGGTTCCTAAATCAATTGTGACTAACATTGTCGGACCCAACAAGGATTGGGTACCAAAAATCGCCTAAAAGATTTTTAGGTGATAAGAGATGGATTGGACGCTTGCACATCAAGAGGAGAAGGATTATATTGATCTACAAGTGGTGTCAAGCATGAAGATAATCAAGTCCATCATGAGCCAATGCCATCTCGGTAACAAGTATTTAAATTGATTCTTATGTCTTATAGCCTTGTGTAGGTTATATTGAAATATTAATGAATATCAATTTAGATTACTTGTTATAGCCACTTGCTCTCGCCTCTTATCTATTCTCTTAATTGCCAACCTTGAGCAAGTGTAGAAGTGGCACATTTAGGGGGAGTGTTAATTCATATCCATGTGTATCACATCCCTATGTGTGTGCCCATATTTAAATAAGTACATACATATATATTTTCAAAATCAACCATTTAGCCAAAAGTCAAAATTTTGTATACTATTACTAATCTTGTGAAAAACAAATTAAAAAATGTATACAAATGCTTTTGAAATGTTTTTCAAAGGTTTTGGCTTCACGAAAATCTATTTTGAAAAGAAAATAAGTTTTTACTCCAAAATCTAGTTACTAGTATCTTGATTTTGATTTAAACTTATAATTTTCATAGAAATAAAAGTAAAAGGATTTTGAAAGTAATTCCAAAACGAAAATCCTAGAGTTGGTCATTCTCAACAACTTTCGTGTTCAAAAGATTTTCAAAAGACCAACCTATCAAAAGATATTTGATTTTGAAACTCGCCGAAAAACTATACTTGACCCGTAATGGTCATATTATTGCACTTAGTGAGTTTCACCATTTGGATCAATTCTTGTGTAGAATTGTGATTCAAAATGGTATTTTAGACTCATACACTAAATTCAAATTCATATATCTTACCCCTTGCTTTAATTGAATTCTTGTGTTGTTGATTTTGACTTGTTCTCTTATTGCTTCTTCAAAATTGGACTATTTAGGACAAAAGTCAAAAATCATATTTAAATGACCCAAATTTATGAAAAGCTTTGTAAAAGTATTCTACTAAGTATTTCAAATGTTTTACAAGCTTTCAAAATGAAAAACTATATGTTGAAATCAAATTTAGCTCAAAACGATTTGATTTGATCCAAAATGGCCTATTTAGGCATATAGCTCAAATGTTGGCATTCGAGTTGGGTTTCATCATAAATCTTGGCTATAAACAATCTTGATACACCTATCTAAGCCATGGAAAAAGAAATTGCATGAAATCCAAACCGAAGTGCAATTTGAGGTTTTTCGTGAAAATCAATTTTCGTTTTTGCCTCAAAGCGCAAATTGCCATATCTTTCAAAATAAAATTGATTTTGAGAAAATTCTTTTTGCAAAACCTTCTAATTAGTCCAAAGTTCATCTCTGCAAAATTTTATAATTTTTGGACTTCATTTGAATCGTTTTTGTCAAAATTTGCAAAAGTCGAGTTTTTAATTTGTCAGTGCGGTTGGACCGACGAGTCTTGTTTGCACCGACCCTAGGGCCGGTTGGACCGGGCACAAGCCGGTTGGACCGGCCGTGGCACAGGCAGTTCTGAATTTTCAGATTTTCTCGAGGTTTGCTTTGGGATATCTTTTGATTGGAATGTGCTTTTTCAAAAATTCTTTTTGGAATTGTTTCTTGCTATCCCAAAGTTCATTTGTGCCAAATTTCAAAAATTTCTCAAATTATTTGATCGCTTTTTCAAGTGGTATCAGTTTGAGCACTTTAATTGGTTTAAAGAGTGATATCCACTTGATCTTTTGAAAAGACAAAACTTGTGCAATTCAAATGCAAATAACTCCATAATTCACTCGTTGAACATCTTGGGGAGTTTATTCATATCAAGTTTTGGGCACCTAATTGCTTCCAAGTGATATCATGTCTTTATTGTGCTCTGATGCTAATCATTTGAGATTTTATTGATTCTTTCTTGAACTTTTGATACCCGTAAGTATATGATGCTCTGATTATATTGCTCTGATACCCATCGATCTTATCGATAATTCTTTCAAGTGGTATCAATTCTTCGTGAGTTGACCCTAAGTGGTATCAAATTGAGCATTTATTCATCCATATGCTTACAAGTGGTATAATTGAGATTCTTTTCTCCAAGTGGTATCATGGTTCTTATTGACCAATTCTTCTAATGATATCCTTGATTATTTGAATTCTCTTTTAAGTGGTATCAGTAAATTCATTTATTTCCTACAAGTGGTATGTTTATTGCCTCCTTGTAGTATCTTTTCGATACCCACATTCTTGAGTAAGATTTTTCCTCGCAAGCTTGCATTGTAAGTTCAACCGCTTAAGAATTCTCTGTGTGAGATTCTTCATGTGTTGAAATACATAAAAGAGGAAAATCTCTGTTGAGCATTGTTCTTCAATCAAAACTTGCAAATGCTCAATTCTTTTGGATCTTCAAGCAAAACCCTTGAGATTAAGTTTACAAGTGGTATCTATTGTCTCAAGCGGTATCCAAAATCCCGAATATGGTCTCTTTTCGAGTTTTTCTTCTTTTGGTATCAGGCCATATTTCAAATGAAAACTTATTTTATTTGTATATCCTTTTCATTTGGGATTTCATCGCCTATCTTTTTCATTTGGCGTAAAGTTCTTAAATTTCCATTCCAAGGTCATAATTATGCATTCTAATTCTTGTATGACCTTCATTAGATTAGACCCCTAAAAGAAATTGATAGGGGAGAATAATGAAATGCCAAAGGGAGAATTATTTCTTATGTTAAATGCCAAAAGGGGGAGATAATGATAAATCTTATTAATGATATATGTTTGCCACAAAGGGAGAAAAATAATATTATTTGGCTTAAAGGGGGAGAATTAGGAAGCTTCTCCAATTTTGGTGTTTTTCCATTTTTGGTGTTTAATGCCAAAAGGGGGAGAATTAGGAAGCTTAATGTCATTTGGTTTAAAAATGGAGCTTAACATGATTAAGGGGGAGAATTAATTGTCATATGCATATGTGTTGCATTTTAAATTGTCAATACTTATATTGTGTACAATATGCATATGTGTTCAAATTGTTTAAATTCTCTCAACATGTTAGTTTTAATCCAAATATGCTCATTAAGCTTGGATTTGTCATTAATCACCAAAAAGGGGGAGATTGTAAGTTCAACCTTCATTAATTGTGGTTTTGGTGTTAATGACAAATCTAATCTATTGTTAATGACAAATCTAATCTATTGTTAATGACAAATCCTATATTGAGTTTATCCCCTAATGCGATATTGTTATTAATAACAAATCTTATATCGAGACTAACTTGTTTATTTAAGATATCTTTGATTAGTCTCATCGCATGAAAAATGGAAAACCCAAGGTATGTTTGCATATTCATCTTAATATTAGTTGCATACTTTGGAGTCAAGTTAAAGTATGAATATCCCCGTTGTATTAACCACTAAATGTGCATCATGTTCCCAATCCACATATTACATGGATGCACACACTTAGGGGGAGTTCGTGGTTTAACTTGATAGCTTCTTTGTATTGATCGATTATTTATTGATACACATAAGGATCAAGACAAAGAGACTAAATCATTGAGTATATATTTGAATTGCCTAGTTATAAGTATACTCATGGTAATATAGGATGTACTCCAATATGATTAAAGTAAATATGTGCATATTATATCCAAGTCAATCGTACTTATGCACATATACATGCGGAGTTTATTCTATAGTTGATGATTTAGAGTAATGATCATTTCCATACAATTTACATATAATGGATCATTACTTTTCATCAACGTGAGTATATGAAAACTTGTGTAGTTGATATATACTCATATCAATTTAAATGATAATTTAAATTGAGTTCATTTGTCTCATTAATCATTAAAGAACACTTCATCATGTGTTGATGGTGTTTTGTGATTAATCAAGGACAAATGAATAGTTCTTAAGTAGAATAAAGCATGAGTTGCATTATTGTACTTGAGACACAATTAAATCATTTCTATTGATTTAGGTTGTGCTCAATTGATCTAGAGGCATCCATTATGTGTTAATGGAGTGTAAAAGATAATTGAGACAACCATGCATCTTGGACTAACTATTTTATGAGTTATGTTTGAGTTAGGTCCAATGATGGATGAGAACGGGACAAGGACGGCATCATGTGATGATGGGCGTCAAGAGTGGATCCCGAAGAGGAGTCGAGTTGATATCCCGGGGGAGCAAATATGCGAGAATCATAAAGACCCCAAAGGGGATTGCTTGCGCGGCGGCGAAGGTATAACTAGATAGGCTAAGGACTTTTGTAGTCTTTGTGTCTAAGGTTTTACCGCCGTACTATTAAGAGGGGTTGCCTCTTTCGCTTGAGTTTCATCATGTGTTGGTGATCTCATTCCGCGTTCACTCGAGCTCAAACCATTTGGATTTGGTTTTTGCATAAGGGTTAACCATTTGGCATGTGTTGCGAATGGATTAAACTTATGCTTGGTTGTTTTGCATTATGCTCGGATTTGCATGTGTTGCAAAGATGAAAGAGTATATGCATTTGGTTTTCGCATTATGCTTTGATTTGCATGTGTTGCAAATGGGATAAGCTAATGCGTTGGCTTTGGCGTGAAGTTCACTTTTGCATGTGTTGCGAATGTTGAAGCTTCACGTTTTGGTTTCGCAAAACTTCTTTATAAAACCGTGTGGTTGCTTGGAGCTAAGTTTTGCATGTGTTGCAAAAGGAGAGAGCTCAAGCATGATTTAGTGTTTGTGTGCTCGTATGATGCTAGAGGCTTGCATGTGTTGCAAGTAGAGAGCTCATACATGTGAATTGGTTTTATTGCGTTATTTGCAAGTTCGTTTCAGCGAATAAACTAAGGTTTATGAGTCCGGAATCCGAGAGCATGTGAGTGGGGCTTGCAACGGTGTTGGCAAGTTGACCGGGTCTTGTGTTGACCTTCACATGGCTAGGGGATTAATCTCATAAACTCGAGTTTGATTTGCTTAATCGTTTTGCAAATAGATCTTGAGTTGGTTGCGGTTGTGCAAATGTGTTTTGCAAATAAGCGTTGGAGTTATGCGTTTGATCCTAGAGCATGTGTTGGTATTTGCAAATGTGTTTTGCAAAGTGTCGGGATCATGTGTTGATCCTTACATGGCTAGAGGTTGAGCAGCGTAAGTTCGGCGTTTATTGCGGAATGCGTTTTCGCAATTTGGTTGAATTCCTTGAGCGTGAGCTATATTGGTGCAAATGTGTTTTGCACGTGTGTTTGATCATGTGTTGATCATTTATTGGCTCAAGCAATGGTTTTGGTTTTTGGAGAATCGGATTTTGAGAAGAGCGAAGTTTTTCTCCGATGGCGGTGCGGGCCGAGGCGGTCCGGACCGGCCAAGCGCGGACGGTCGGACCGGGCCTGGTCGGTCGGACCGCCCTAGGGCTTCTTCTTTGGCGGTGTGACCGGTGCCTTCAGGCGACGGATGGAGTAAGGCGGTCGGACCGCCCGGTCGGTCGGGCCGGAAGCGATCGCCGCCCGTCGTCGCGGCATGTAATTTCGAGCAGCGTTGCTTCGTTTTCTTTGGCGTTAGTGGCGGTCGGACCGAGGCGGTCGCGGGCGACCGGCCGCGTGCGGCGGCCGGAGCGTGGCGGTCGAACCGTGTCTGCGGTCGATATCCGACCGTTGCCTGTGAGGCGGTTGGGCGGGAGAGGTCCGTCCGACCGAAATTTTTGTTCGCCCGTTTTTGTCCCCAACGGCTAGTTTCTTTGGTGGAGGCTATAAATACCCCCTTGGGGGGTTGGGGCTGGGTGTTGATGTTATTGTGGCTGTGTTTTGAGTGTGTGTGGGAGTGAAGTGCATGTGTTGCTCTTCTCCATTTTGATTGTTGAGCTCAAGAGTGGACTAATTGCATTCGTTGCAATTAGGAAGTGGTTTGGGTGCCTCTTGTGCATGTGTTGCACTTGAGGAGGCCTTGTGCATGTGTTGCACTTGGTGATCACCGAGGAGCGCATTCGTTGTGCCCGGTGAAGTTCGTGCGGAGGAGCGGCTTATTACTCTTGGAGGTTGCCGACTCCTAGACGGCGTAGGCGTCGTGCGCGGGAGCTCTCAAGGTGTGAGAAGCCCCGGCAAGTTTGTGAAGGTTCGGGTTGAGCCTCACGGCATAGCGTGAAAAACCACACTAGTGGAAAGAGACGGGTACTCGGCGGAGTCGGTCCAGTGGTCGGGCTAGCCTCAACGTGGACTAGGGAGACAAGCAAGTCTCCGAACACCACGGAAAAACATCGGTTGTCTCTTGTCTCATTTACATTCAAGTATTTACATTGTTGATATATTCATGATTGCTTGATTGTAGAATTGCTTAGTATTATTGATTAGTTCAATTTAGCAATTCTAGCTTAGAGACATAATTTAGTTAGTGCACATAGTGAGCCTAGTTTATTTAGGCTTTAATTGTCAAAACCTAGATTATCGCTTCCGCATATATATTAATTAGGTTTTGACATAGGGGTTGAATTAGAGCGATTGTTTAGTGAGCGATCGATTTTTATAAACGCCTATTCACCCCCCCTCTAGGCGCATCCTTGACCCTACACCATGGTGGAGTGCCCTCCTCCTGCTGGACCTGGATGAACCACATCTGGGCGCCATCGTGCAGGTTGTAGGAAGTCATCCATACCTTCTCCTCCTCCGCGATACGCTGCTGATGAAAATAAGACTCACAGCGATTTATGAACGCCAGAGGATCGGATTTGCCGTCATACTTGGGGAAGTCCATCTTCTGGAAGCGAGGAGGTCGATCGTTGTGGTGCTCGCCAATGACGGAAACCCTAGGACCCCATGCGGAGCCCGACGGGGAATGCTCCTGTTGGAGCGTGTCCACCTTGGCCTGTAGGCTCTCAACTGTGGTGGTCAACGATCGGAGGAGATGGACGAGCTCAGCCATGGTAGGTTCGGCCATGACATAGGTGACTGGTGGCGCGGTGGGGTGTGGTGATTGGTTGGGACCGGAAGAGGAACGCCTGGAATCTGATACCAGGTTGTCAAGGGCACTAGCGCCCAAGCTTGCAGGACCACGGCTACGGAGTTCGTAGCCAGAGCGGGGAGGAGACGTCAGGACTTCTTCCTGGGCGCGCAAAGGAGCAGGGGAAAGATTGAGAGAGAAAAGGGGATTAGGAAAATGGATTGTTATTGCTTGCCTAATGAGTGCTGGATACATCCATTAAATAGGCACTTGGCCTGCTATTTGAAAGGAAACCAACTCCCTAAAATCCCTTGATTATAGCCTTCCTTGCATGCTTATCTATTAAAAGGAAACAAACTATCTAAATCCCTTGATTTTCTCCCTGAATCGCAGACCTTGCCGCTATGCCTCTCTGGCGTTCGCCATGCTTACAGCGGCGTCGCGTCTTGAGGCGCGCTGTGGTAATGCTGGCCCCACATGACAGCTACCAACTCATAATTAAAAGTAGTAGAGATACACGATATTCATGAACACGTACGTATATATTACTGCATGCTGTTCATGAATCCATCAATTCAATAGTGCGACTCTACCCGATTCCATGGCAATTTGTGTTTTGAATAATAACCATGCGTCCCTACAGAAAACTACAAATTAGTGGTACTTTTTTCTTTCGAAAATGCAAAGTAGCAGTACTCGGCTAAATGAAAGGATTAAGATTAGAAGATGCTTTAGATCGAGCCCACCTTATACAGGCAAGGCCAGTCTGTACAATTGCGGCCCATAACGAAGGAAATGTCTTCCCGCCTCCCTCCTTAACCCGTCCCTAACCAACCAAGAAACTCCCGCCTCCCACGAATCGCCGCGGTTAGCCGTGCCGCCTCCGCCGTGGAGAACTCGCTTCTTGTGGTCTCGGACAGCGGAAGGAGCCAAAACCCTTGAAGATGACGACGAGCTGGCGCATTGGCGAGGCAGAGTTGTTGGAGAAGGAATTGTATGAGTCGGATCTAGGATTCGACACTTGAGAGGAAGCGCCGCGGATCGACGAGAGGCGATGTTGCGGCGGCCGCGTGGAGTGCGCGTTGGTTGTGCTGACTCAAAGCCGTTCATGGCTCGAAGCTAGGGTTTTGGCGCGTCCGCCGTCCGAGGTGGCGCAGGCCGCTGGATCTCGAGGAGGCGTACACCGCTCTTGGGCGATGGAGGTGGTATGTTGCGGTGGCCGCGTAGGAGCGGGCGTTGGTCGTGCGCATTATTGATGAGTTGTTAGTAGCTATTTGGTAGCGATATTTTGTTCGGTGTAGGAGGAACAGGGATGGATCAGGTATGTGTTTAATATCCAGTAGGTTTTTTTTTTGAATACATTGTTTCATGAGATATATTTGAGATAAAATGTAAGAAAGAAACCAATCTTTTCCGAAAGATTAACATTTTATCTATACCTTTCACAGCTGCAACTTTCGGCATTTTACGAATTAATTGCTCAAAAATAACGACTAAAATTTTCTTCTTTTTTCTTCTCTCCTTCCTCTCTGCCTTCCTCCTCGTCACACTGAATGATTTGCTACCATAGGAAAGGAACCAATCCCGTTTTATAACACACCGAGGGAGGGCGTGGGGCATACACTCCTTCTGACCTCCGGCAACTCAATTGGACGCAGTTGGCTCGGGCAAGGCAACAATGGGATGTCACCACCACGCGCAACTGGACATGACGTAACGTCCACACCTACCGAGCATGGGAAGGGCGAAAGCACAAAGCCGACCAAGATGGGACATGTTGCCGAGCTTGCCAAGCGCGGAAGCTCCAACCGAGCTCCAAGAGCGTGGCAACAAGCTTGGCTTGGCCAGCTACCGTGGTTGGTCAGCCAACCACGTTGTCAACTCTCTACCAAAGTGTCCTACCATAGTAGGTGAAACGTGTCACCTGTTGGGCCTTTCGCGCTCGGATAAGATGCTATATTTGTGAATTGAGTCGCATGGGGTTACTTTTGCCAAAAAAAAAGTTTATGAGGAGGCTAATAAAGCAAAAAAATTTAAGGGATATAAGAAGGAGAAGGGAGAGGGGAGGGGTTCATGCTGCTTAGCTCCGTGGACGACATGGAAGCAGTAAGGACATACTGGACACAGGTGAAGTGGAGCACAAGCGCATAGTTTTAGCAACGAAAAGAGGTAGGAATGGGAGAAGTTTTTGTGTGCTTAGGAGGGGGGAAGTGGTGAGACGAAATCTACATTTTTTTGTTGTTGCAAATCCGTATTTCGTGCGAACGAATTTGTAAAATTAACTCTATCCCCAACCGTGAAAACAGTGATAGATAACACTGTCACCTACCACCTTCTCGTACCGTAGCACCTCACCAAGGCAGTGGCAAACGAGCTGCCGAGATCTGGGAGCACAACAGTTACTTGTTGAGTACCCATCCCTTGCTAGGCTAGCTACAGTGATTTATTAGGTGAGTGCTTAGTTAATTAAGTGATTAACAAAGTGAGTATTAAGTAAGTGTAGTGATACCGAGCAATAGTAGCTCGGTAGGCCATTGAATGCACTGCCGAGCAAGGGGAGCTCGTCAGGCTAGTGAAAGGCCGTTGTTAGTGTTTTGCCATGGTACGAGAGTATGGTAGGTCAGTGCTTTTGCTGTTGGATACATGATTAGCTTTGCAAATTTGTTCATATTCGAAGAAAAAAAAAGTTGGTTGGAGGAAAAAAAACGACGTTCTACTCTTCGCAGACCGCAATGTGTGATATCGTCATATTCTGTTCATATACACCTCGGCAAGAAGCTTGTTTAAATGTTTTTTCAGTTCTATGCGTCTTCTGAGATAAATTCAGATGTACCATTTAATTCTTGCTGGCAGGTTGCACCTTATTCCTTCAGCCTCTGATCTTTGTGAATTGTTTGCATACAGAGTTTTTCTGGTTTCTCTTTGCCTGATTGATGTTTATTCCATCTACAAGTTTGAAAAAAGAATGATACCTCGCCAAGAAAGAATGAAAAATACGATTGCAGATTACAAACTTGACAGATAAGCTCCTCCTGATTATTGCGTGCAATGAAATGTGTACTATTAGAGTACAGAAAAGTACAGTGTATGCAATCCTTAGCATTCTGTGAGATATAAATTGCAAACTAGCTAGTAGCCACCATAGTGGCTTCGGAGATATCATCATCCTTATATTAAAGATCGCAAGTTTTCTGCCCAAGCACCGGCTCCATGTGTCCTCCTTCCGCAAATACCCCTTAGAAAAAATAGTAATTACGTTTAGATCCTTTTAACGGTTTTTTACAAAACGGACCTTTTTGGTTCAGTAAAATCGTGAATTTTTCATAAAAGGACCCTAAATAAATACAAAAAACGTAATTACATTTAGATCATTCTAGGTATTTTTCACAAAAAGAACTTTTCAATTTAGCGTGATCGTGGATCTTTCATGAGGGGATCCCAGATAAATGAAAAAAAGAGTGTAATTGCATTTGTATCTATTCAACCGTTTCGCGCGTTTTCTCGATAATTTTTTTAAAAAAAGCACCATAAAAAAATAAAATTGTTTTCTGCGAAAAAAAACAGCGCGCGGCATATCACGCCACGAGAACATTCCAAAGTTCATTGCAACGTACCCAGTACCTACTGACCAGCGACCCTACAATTTAGCTACCCACAGAAGTGGCATCACGGTTTTATATTACGAGGGTCCCGAACCGTATAGATATATTACATAATTCTCACAAATTTGAATTGCCTGTTGGCGTCTCTTTTTGCATATGGCTAAGCCACTGATACCCGTAATGGGCTAATGACCCTCTACAGAAAGACGTTCAACATTAAAGCCTGCATGAACGTCTGATTTTTATTTATTTTTTGACGAGGCGAGTGAAAATTTTCGACCAATTGAGGACATATGAGTTGAGACTCGGAACTTCAGGCTCCAATTATATACTGTAGCGTCATGCATACTTGGGGAAATCTGTACTGTAGAAAAGGTGTCATGCTTAGTTGGGGTCCCGTTGAATTCTATACAGTACTTTATAAATGTCAAATGTGTAATGCGTGCCCACGGAGCCTGAAGATCACAACATTTTTTGAACAACTACGCAAGATACCTTTCCTGCAGCATGAAACTCTCCATCTGAGTTCCAGAAACCTGTTGAGAGCATGTTTGCGTTTGCTCTCCCAAATCGAATTCATGCCTCGAAATTTTACACAATTCTAAACATTCTAGTGTATATACTTGCCTAGTAAATCCTGAATGATGGGGCAGCAAAATTAGAACCATAGGACAAAACAGCTGGTCCTCCACATGACGAAACTGTATGTCATGATGTAAAATACACTTATTAAGTCATTCAGAGATTGGGCCTATATCTATGAGCGGTTTGGTATCAAATGAGCTCCCAAAGTTCGTTGCATACGATCTAACCAAAAAGCATATGAGACACTTTGATTTAGTGCACAAGCAGCCAAAATACATTTGTATATGCCAGCAACAATACCCCACAGACAGATATAGAGAGAACGATGTTGTGGGAAAAGGTATGTAACATTATCCACAGGATATCGCCCATGATGAAACCCCAACATGTTTCATGTTCATGCAAAAAAATATACAAATCATTCCATTTCTCAGATTGAACAGAGTACACCTAAACCACATATCAGCAGTCAAACATGATATCTTGGATATCCAGTAATTTTCAGTGCTGGTTCACAGGTATGGACAGTAAAGGATGAAAAACCCATGGCCAACCGCACTGGACAACCAAGGAGGTTCCTGATAAGACAAATTTAATCAAGATTAAGAAAAGCATCAATTGTCAGGAATACAGTGATGATATCTCAGAACATTATAAATTCCACATGAAAATGAAGACTTGGCATGTCAACAGTTGAAATTCAGAAAAAATGCACTTCTGCTAGTAAGAGGATTTGGTTGTATTTTCTCAGAGCGGAGGGAGTACATGTCTAATACACCAAAGATGTATAACACAGAAGCTATTGGATTAGATCATTGGGTTTATAGTATATCTCAACAGGTAAAATATTTCAAGTCGTGTTAGGGACTCACCATGCGGCAAAACACTACTTTTACTCGGTCTTCTTTTGCTTGGTTGATTGTCCAGTCTTGCTAATGATGGTATGTAAGTGCCTTGACAGCACACTGTGTGCTACACCAGCAATTTCATCAACATGATCCTGGTACTTCTCATACAACGGCGGAACCAACAGAGAAAACATTACTCCTAGAAGAAAGCCAACATGGCATAATCTTAGTCTACACAAGAGCAATGAGCAGTTGATCCAAACACTACAGAAGTCCGTGAAGCCACAAAGAAGCAAATTCACTAGAACTCACCAATGTAAATGAGCGTCATGAAGTTGAAGAGCATTCCTATGCATGAAACTACCCACAAAACCAATATAACCTTTTGCACCGAGCAGAACAGGAGACCAAAAGAGAGCACACGTAGTCAGGTACAGTAGAGGGGTGTGTGTGTGTGTGAGTGAGTGAGAGAGAGAGAGAGACCTGTATGAAAACTTTTCTATCTCTCCTGATGGCAATATCATGGCCAACAGCCAACACGCTGTTAATCCATACAACAGCCTGATCCGCAGCTTTCTCAACAACCACATCTGAGACCTCTAGATTAGGAAGTGGTGGAAGAGGCCTGCAAACAACATTACTTGTTTAATGTGGCAACCTTAAAAAGACAACACATGCAGACAACAATATAAGTACATTGTCAATCACAGTCAAGGTACTAAATAGTGGATAGTCGTAGCGGATAGTGGGTAGTGGGCGATATTGCGGATGCTATATTCCAATATCGGAATACAAAAAACACTCACAGCTTTGAGTTAGTCTGTCGTGTATATATCATGACTTATTACCACAATAAAATTGCAACTGTATCGCGATAGTTGTGGTGGAGCTATGGAGGATGAGCACTAGCTGCCACCGAACAAGAGGGGAATGGTGGCAACACCCAAAACGACTGCATCTCATAGCCAAGGGCAACCAATTTGGCTAGGGCTTCTCAACTATTTGCACGTTGGTCTAATGACTTGTACAGATTTCAAATTTCAGTAGAACTGGAGCATTGCGCCGGTAGCGGGCTGCAAATAGCAGCCGCAATAGCACTCTGACAAGCGCTATATCGGCCGCAAAGTCCCATCGGCTATTTTCAAACGCTACTTCAAAGTTCAAACCAGTAGCATTTGTACCCCTGCTACCGCTATTGCGGGCTACCAACGCTATTTAGTACCTCAATCACAGTGCAACAAATAAAAACAAACAAAATTCTTTCTTTTTTTCCTCTTTTTTTTGGCAGTTTAGCCATACATTCATTGTGACAATGCATAAATGAAGTACAGATCAATTATACACTTCTAGGCAATACTCAAATTGGACGGAATGACTAAAAAATGTAATTATTTTCCACCAAATTTATAGAAACCCATGCCATGGCCAAGTGTGACAAGCTCCTGAAGCTGATTATTGATTATAATCCATTTCAAAAGATAGATCGAGCCCTTATTACCAAATAACTACAGAAACACCTATGGCTTGCTTTTAGAATAGACCATACAATATAATTGCAGATTTACAGGCTATGTATAAAAATGGCAGATGCCAGCAGATGAAATTATGGCCGTCATCACAACTTAGCTGTAAAGTAAAGCCGCCTCTTTACTTTGTAGAGAAGGAATCATGTACATGCATGATAACTATTGCAATAAAGACGAAATAAGCAGGTTCCAAGAAAAGGGTGAATTACAGGATCCCCTGCATACTTAGTAGACATATCAAGCCTTGAACACACTCTAGCATCTCTTAATTATTAACTCCTGTCCAGAATACATCCAAATTCCAAAGTGCTAAGGACCCAACTTTCACCGCGATTCTTGACGACAGAAATCCTCAATGTGGTAAAACCTACTGGAAAACTCTAGTTCGAACAATTCATGAAATAATTTGGCAGTACGATGCCCTAGTCGAAGTGCATCAGATATCATGCAACATCTCTGGAAAGAAAATTAGTCCAATTTTGGTCATAATCTATCAGAATCTAGTATGCATCAGTGAACACCGCGCCTACAACTACAGCAAAGCAGGGTACGACTTCTAGACCAGATCTCAAACACGTGACGCTCTAGAGCAGCTGAGTAACCCACCTGTTGAGAAGCAAGGCGGACTTGGCCCAGAAGAAGAGGATGGTGACGAGAAGCAGCAGAGCGTTGGACATGACCGACGGGAAGCTGTAGCCGGCGCGCTCGAAGAGGAACCACACCGCCGTGGCGCCCACCACAGACGCCGCAGAGGCCTTCCTCCGCCGCCACAGCAGCACGTCGGCGACTGAAGGAGGAGCGGCAGGAAGAGTCAGGTACCGAACTGGGCCGGGATGAGAAGACATTGGGAGAGGAGGGGAGTGCGCGTACGTACCTGCGCCGCCTCCGAGGAGGGCCTGGAGAGATCGGCGGCGCGTGGCCATTGCGATCGGTGGGGTTAGGGTTTGGTGCGCGGCGAAGAGGAGGAGTGGACGGAGAATCTTTTGAAATGGAAAGGTGGAGGGGCGCACGAGGGCGAGACGAGATCTGTGTCGCGCCTTGGATAGGGGATTCAGGAACGGCTCGAATGATCGATCGGTCACTGACATGCGGGCCAGGAACATGGTTCATTTCCTTTTTCTTTTCAGGAACAAGAGAATGGTTCGTGAATCCGTACCGTGAAATGCCCTAAATGAATTGAGTTCTTACCGGCTTTTACTCAATTTTTAAAGATGTATTAGATGTATATCAACCTCCGTCCACTGGTTTGCTCATTGGTTATTAGTATGCTCAATATAGGTTATTCTTTTCTGTATGGCTTTTTAACATCAATTATGTACCGGTTTTACATAAATTTTACTATATAAAAAATGGTGTCAAAATTTGAAAAAAAGATGAACAAAACAAACTACAAGGAATACAATAAAACAAAAACTATAAAAAACTACTTGTACGTTTATGTTATGGCTCCCAATGACAGTAAACAATTTAATTACAGCCTTATCACATTTATCACCCAGAGAAAACAAATCATAAAATTGAAGTTGTGCTTCACCCAGAGAAAACAAATCATAAAATTGAAGTTGTAAAGCACAACGTGGATTACAAAGCTACATCTAATGGATAAAAAAATTGAGTACTCATTGGTAAAAAAACTATAGCAACATTTGGCAAATTTCAAAAAAGAGTACTACGATATTGCCAATTCCTGGCTGCAAAAATTAGCCAATACAAAGTTAACATAAGAAACCCGATGAAATGAGGTGTTAAGGTCCTGTGCAGGCTGTTTGGGGCTTTGGCTGCCGACTAGAAGCCCCCTAAACGGCATGGCTATCCTTTGGCTTGGGGGTGAAGCCGCAGCCGAAACACCCTCCAAAGTCGCAACTACGAGAGAGGTGCTTTTGCTGTGGGTTGTAGTTTCACTCGCTCGCCCAGCCTCCTTCTTGCTCACCTCTGCCCTCCCCCTCGGAGCCTCTGCCCGGTCACCTACTTCCTGCCTGCCACCTCTTCCCCGCTCACTCGGTCGCCTCGTCACCTGCCTCCTTCTCTCTGGTTAGCTCTCCTTCCCATTCAGCTCGCCTCCCGATCTCCTCCCTATTGTTCCATTGGCCCTACCTCCTCCTCGCCGACAAGCCACCCTCCTTCCCTCCTCCTCCCTAGTCAGCCCACCTCCCGGTCTCCTCCCCCCACCACCACAAAGCCAAAAAACCGAAAAGCTACTAGTTCGCCAAACAGCCTCTAAAAAGAAGCTACTGTTGCTTTATAGCCAAAAACCGAAAAACAGCTTTTCAATCTAGCCATAACCTCCTAAACAGATGCTAAGACAGCCACAGCTTTGAGTAGTTGTTGTAGTTTCTAACTTATAATAATATGTGTGATGCATGCTAATAGATAGAGTCAGTGATGGAGTTAGAAAGTTCCAAAGATAGGGCTTAAAAAAGAGACATCTAAAGCAACTACTATGACTATCGATATATTGTAAAATAGTTAAAATTTAAACTGTATGCAATATAAGTATGTAACTATGAAAGGAGAAAAACGTACCATTCATTGCTTCAAAAGGGTTGACAGTTGATATTTACGAGTTTTCATGTTCTGAAAACGTTGTAAGATATCTTCTATGTCTATCTTTGCAAACACATCTCGCTCAATGTAACATACCATAAGATCATTCAACCAATTATCATTTATCTTATTGCATAAATCTGTCTTAATAATCTTCATTGCCGAGAAAACCCTTTCAACTGTAGCTATCCCCACAGGTAAAATTAGTGCCAATTCAACCAGTCTATAGACCAATAGATAAATCAGGTGCTTCTTTTGTTTGAACCATCTTTACAGCGAAGCTAGCAAGATCATCATTATTTTGAAATTCATCTCTTGATTCTCTTCTCATGTCATCAACAAATAAGTGAAGTTGTTATTCCAAAACAACACGGTTATATGCCGAAAATCATCAAAATATATTTCTGAAAGTCGCATAAGTTTGCCATGATCAAAATTTGCAAATGAATCTCTCAAATCTAAACAAGCAATGCATCTAAAAAATCTTTACTGAGCTGGCGAGGTGAGCTCCAGCCCCACCTAGCCCCACTGACGGCTCCGCCTATGGATAGAGTACAACACATCAGAGCCAACATAACATAAGGTAACGTTTAACCTATACGAGCCCACATAGTATTCTCGATTGTCCTTGAATTTCAAATCCATCAATATTTTTTCCGAGGAAAATCCACCAACATATAGGCTGCCCAATATATAAACTTAACTTTTTTTTGAAAATGGAAGCTTTTATTCATTTCAAGAAAATTACATCGAGAAGATACAATCCCCTGAAATTACTCCCGGCCTCTGCTTAACAAGAAGCACACGGCCAAAACCAAAAAAAGAAGAGAAAAAAGAAATAAGAAAAGCGAAGTGCACACATTAATAGCTAGCAATCCGAAGACTAGACCGCCACCCATGCGCCCGGGAGTAGAAATCCATGGCCACTCGAACCAAACGTTGAGTAAGCGCCCCCAAAGTACTCGCACCTCCTCATCTGCAGCTGACCCCACGTCTGAAGCGGTGGGTAATAGCAAAGATAACTCAGAAGGAGAAGTGTTGGTTTTCTTTTGGAAAACACAATCATTCCGACATAACCATATAGACCAATACGTAGCAGCACCACCAAGATTCTAACATTCAGACCAAAACCCCCTAACCAACTTCCAAACATACTATCAATACTTACAGGACTAGATATGTTAGAAGCCAAATATATAAAGTTCCAAACTGTTTGTGCAAAACGGCAATCAAAAAACAGATGCCTAATTGTCTCAAGATGGTGACAAAAGCAACAAGTCCTGGATCCTTGCCAATTTCGCTTTGCTAAATTGTCTTTAGTCAGAATCACGCCTCTCCTAAGGTACCACATAAACACTTTGACTTTAAGTGGAGCTTTAAGTTTCCATAACCGTTTATAAGAAGTCGGGACATCACGTTTAATCAATGCTAAATAAAAAGATTTTACAGAGTAAATACCATTTCTACACAAATTCCAATAAAACTCATCATCAGACTGTGTTAAAGTGATGTTAGCGATACGTGAAAGTAAATCATTCCACGCCACTAACTTTGGTCCAATCAATACCCTTCTCCATGAAATGTTTGGTAGTGGTGTAGATAAGACCTCAGCGATGGTCATAAACTTCCTTCTAACAATACTATATAAACCAGGGTATTGGTCTTTAAGCGGGGAAATACCTAGCCATATATCCTCCCAGAACCTCACCTGTGATCCATTGTTAATCTTGAAGGTACCAAAACAAAGAAAATCTTGTTTTACCTTCGTTAAACTGGACCAAAAATGTGAATCTCCTGGTTTCCACTCAACTTGCCCAATCGACTTGGAACCAATATATTTGTTCCTAAGTAACTGTTGCCAGGTTCCCTCTGATGTTAGAAGTTTAAACAACCATTTGCTTAACAGAGCAACATTCTTATAGTGAAGATCATGAATCCCCAAACCTCCTTGATCTTTTGGTTGACATAATATGCTTCACTTAGCAAGACGATATTTCCTCTTGTGCTCATCTCCTTGCCAGAAAAAGCGAGAACAGAAATAATCAAGCTTCTTAATGACACCTCTTGGAATCTCAAAAAAGGACATCATATACATAGGTAGACTACTTAACACTGAATTGATCAGAGTCAGTCTGCCTCCCACCGACAAATTGTTTTCCTTCCACTCATGAGTCTCTTTTAAACGTTCTTCTCTGATTGCCAATCTGAATTTCGCAATTTTCTGTAGTGAATAGGAATACCTAAGTATTTCAAAGGCAGTTTCCCTTGCTTACAACCAAACAAATCCATGTATTGATGTAGAGAATTTTGAGCATCACCAAAGCATAATAACTCACTTTTATGAAAATTAATTCTGAGCCCGGATATTTGCTCAAAAGCACACAGCAACAACTTCATGTTGTGCGCTTTATCCAAATCATCTTCCAGAAAAAGGATTGTATCATCGGCATATTGGAGAATAGACAATCCGTCATCAACCAAGTGGGGTATTACCCCACCAACATACCCATGATCCTTAGCCCTTTTAATCAAAATCGACAACATATCCGCAACAATATTAAAGAGGAGAGGAGACAAAGGATCCCCTAGCGGAGTCCCTTCTTCGTTTGAAAATAATTTCCAATTTCCCCATTAACATTCACAGCTACACTGCCGCCCGAGATGAAAGACTGAACCCAAGAGATCCACTTGGGAGAGAAACCCTTCATTCGGAGGACTTGTAACAGGAATGGCCATTTAACTTTGTCATAAGCTTTTTCGAAATCGATCTTAAAAATAACTCCACTAAGACGCTTCCTATGCATTTCATGTAAGGTTTCATGTAGTATGACGACTCCCTCTAGGATATTTCGTCCACGCTTGAAAGCTGTTTGAGTGGGACTAACAACTTTATCAGCCACCAAATTTAATCTATTAGTAATCACTTTCGTGAAAATTTTGAAACTCACATTCAGAAGGCAAATAGGCCTATATTGTTGTATAATATTAGCCTCTTGAATCTTTGGTACAAGTGATATGACACCAAAGTTTAGACTAAACAGAGGTAAATCCCCCGCGTAAAACTCCTGGAACATTGAGATAAAGTCCACTTTAATAACTTCCCAGAATCTTTGATAGAATTCTACTGGAAATCCATCGGGACCAGGTGCCTTATTATGTTCCATCTAGAAAATAGCATCTTTAACTTCGCTCTCAGTAAACTGAGCCGTTAAAAGATCATTTTCATTTTCAGATACCCTCACAATATCCTGATATTCTTCCTCCTCTAGATAAATCATACTCCGATCAGACTCCCCAAAAAGTTCTTTGTAAAACTTGGTGATAAAATTTTTGAGATTAGGCTATCCTTCGATTTTCCCGTCCTCATATTCTAATGAATAAATTCTTTTCTTCCTATGCTTACCATTGGCAATCATCTGAAAGTATCGAGTATTATTATCTCCTAAAAGGACATTCATCGCTTTAGCCCGCTGATAATATTTGACTTCTTCTTCCCTAAGAAGACTATTTAATTGTCCCCGAGTATGAGCGAGATACTCTTGCTCCAGCTCAGACAAAATCCGACCCTCAGCGGCTATGTCCAAATCATAAATAATTGACTGTAATTCGGATTTCTTTTGTTTATAGATTCCATTAGTATGCGAAGCCCACCCACGCAGAAACCTACGTAGAGCTCCCATTTTGTGGTTCCACCGTTGGACTGAATTATTTCCTCTAACTGGCCTATTCCAGACTTCCACCACTTTGTCACCAAAATCCTCTCGGTCAAGTCAACACAACTCAAATCTGAATGGTCGATGTCTTCTTGAGAAAGTCGAAGAACCAGTATCAAGGAAGAGTGGTGTATGGTCCGAAATTCCCCTATCCAATGCCTGAACAGAAACTAGCGGAAATTTAGATTCCCATTCATTACACATGAGAACTCTATCTAACTTCTCAAAGGTAGGATTAACTAGAGAGTTTGCCCAGGTGAATTGACGTCCATTGAGCTCGATCTCCTTTAAATCAATACTATCTATAACAGCATTAAATAAGAAGGGCTAACGCTCATTAAATCTGTCTTTATTCTTTTCCTTACTACTTCGCATAATATTAAAATCCCCTCCAATCAGAGTTGGTAAATTATTTTGCTGACAAAATCTAACCAACTCCGCTAGAAAAGCTAATTTAAATTCATCCTGGGCTGGACCATACACTGCCATAAGCATCCACTTGAATTTATCCAACTTATTGATCAAATGGAACTTGAGACAGAATTCTCCTTCGACAATCAATGATAACTCCAAAGATTGAGCATTGATACCTAGGAGAATTCCCCCTGACCTCCCTCTAGGTGGTAAACAATGCCACACGAAATCCACACCTCCAGATAGTCGTGACAGATTCGATTGAGACATATCAAGTTTACCCGTTTCCATAATAGCTATAAAATCTAACTTGTGCTCTTTGACCATGTCCGAGATATAACGAAGCTTAGCCAAGTCTGAAAGACCTCTGCTATTCCAAAATAAACCTTTCATAATAAACTATATTTTATATTTAGTGCTCTTATAATGTTTTTTACGAGACTTCCGAGAGGAGGTCAATAAATCACATAAGCGTGTATCCAGATCCTCAGTCTCCAAATCTTCGTCTGTTTCATCGTTAATCAAGTGTGCGAGTAAAGCACTACCTGCCTCAGTGCCTTCGTCATCACCTGACTCAGATATATCAAACATATGTCCATTGTTTTCAATATTTTTGGATTCCTTTTGGCTGCATTTTGTTGATTCACCTCTGTCCCGTTCTGCCTTGTGGAGAAAGTTAATCAAATCTGTATCGGTACCGTTCCCTTTCAATCTAATACCTAGGTTAAAAAGACTTAAGAGCGCTAGTCCCTCCTTTTGGCCTTACAAAACTAGCATGGGATTAGGTATCAGAGTCCATACCTGTCACAGCTGATGAATGAGGTGAAGGAAAATGTGGCGCCCCATAAGAGAACTCCATCTTCCTAGAAGCCACCGCATGATCCATGTTGCAAACAGGCTGAACAGATGATAAAGCCGAAGACGATTTAGACTCCCCATTAGAGAAAGCCTTCGTCTTGGAAACTGCCACTGAATCCAAATTGCGCAATGTTGTACGATTCATAGCCTTGGTCAACATATTAACATCTGACAAGGAAGTACCATCCGCCGCTAAAGTATTAAATCTTTTACTACGACGAATAACATTATCAGAATTAGTCTGGGTAGGAAACATACCACTAGGTTGAGAAGCCGCGCAATGCGTTCCATCAGACACAGAGGTCTGCAACCCAATCGAACCAGCCAGGTTCTGAGCAGAAACAAAAGCGCCCTCATTGAACTGTTCATCAACCGGCAAATTGGCATCATCCGTGTTCTGAGAATTTCGAAGCTCCAGTATAGCCGACCCTTGCTCAGCCTCACCAGCAAAACCAAACTCTACAGACTGTATCTCCCCAACAACAACCTTACAGGAAGAATGCACAATATGATTGCTGACACATTGTTCCTCCGCTCTCTGATAATCAAGTTTACCGTCAACACAGTCATCAGACCTCACGTCGACAGATTGATGTTTGAGCACAGATGACAACCCCACCATCTCGGAAAGACTCCCTGATGCTTGCACTTGCTGAGAAATCAATTCATTAGATATGTACTCAGCATTATTTTGAACATTGTGGACAGGAGGCTCAATCCGTGAAGAATCGGCTGACTTCCCCAAAAGCTCAACAGCATAATTTTGAACTTTGTGGACAGGAGGCTCAAACTGTAAGGCACCAGCTGAATTCCTCACAAGCTCAACACCCCACTTAGACTGATTGATCAACTTCCCATTTAGAACATCACCCGACATGGAATGTTTTTTCAGATATCTTTTTGTCCTTTTACCTACTTTTGTCACCCATATAGCATCGACAGATTTGCTGCAATCAAGCAAACGAGAATCCACCGATTTGCCCATTGGCTTCTTTCCAAAAGGTGTCACTGCTATCACCCCTGACAATGAAGTGCTACCTTGATTACTAGCCACAGAACCATCAACCTGCATAGGAGCGGCCTCTTGACTTTCACTAGATCCATTTGAATTAGCCTCAACAGTCACATTTTTGGGCTTCTTAATTGTTTGGTCAGCATCATTTTTATTCAGACCCTCCTCTGCCTTGTTATCCCCATCCTCTCCCCCATTTTCCACCAGGAGAACAGCTTGAGGGAGAACTGCTGGCACAAAGTCCAAGGCCTCTGGCGTAAAAGTGATATCATATCCAACTTTATGAAATACAATATCAGTCGTCAAGGGCAACATTTCTGGATCAAGGATACCCACTAACAACCTGATGACCCCCTTTTTCCGATATGTTAGCATATCAACCTCAAGCGTGGTTCCAATCATAGAACCAAGAGCCCAAAAACCCAAATAATGCCGCCACGCGTGTGGGACTCCAGTGGCATGCACCCATACTTCATTTAGCTGATAAGCAGGAATTGCATCCCCATTTAACTCCCACTGACTAATCTTTAGAGTAATGCCACTCTTTAATTTGTACTCAATATCGGCCATTCGGATTAATTCCTCCTCTGACGGAAAAGCCACCAGAAAAGCATCTACACCATGCTGCAACGCTTCCCAATTCCACTCAACCCTGGAAAGTTTGGCTAACTCCAACTGAAGAGAAGCTGCCTCAATCTGACCACCAATTATTGTGATCAACGCAGTGGGAGCAGGATCCGGGACCTCCAATTTAAAATCAAATTACAGAATCTTGAAGAAACACAACTCATTCCTGGCACTACCAGACATAATCACAGAGGTTTTTGGCATTTTGAGGATTGGACACTTTGCTGCCAGATGAGAATTGCGCTTGTTGCAGACAAAACAGTCAAGGTCCGCCTTACAATTCTCCTGAACATGCCCAACACTTTTACACCGAAAACAAAATGGAGGCCTAGGCTTCTTTGCCTTCGCAGACGCTACCATCGCCTCCTGATCCCCTACTGGAATTATCTTATCCATACCACCCAGATTCTGTTCACGAGTCGCAGAAGCGCTAACCTGATGATAACGCTGATTCGCAGGGCGAATGGGAAATGCTTCCCCCCCTTGATCCACACCTCCAGCACGTCCACGACCATGATTAACCCCCCTGCCATGATTAACCACACCTCTGCCGGAATACCCACGACCAGAGTTCGCCGCACCCCGGCCAACGAAATCCCAGCCACGCCCAGCGCCAATAGCCCCTCGAGCAGCAGAGAAATTGCCACGATGAAAGCGCGGATTAGGATCCCTTCCCCTGCTTGCAACCGCAGACTCCCCTCGCGCTTGCGGCGCCAGACGCCGATGATCGCCTGCAGGAGGTCTAGCAGCCATAACAGCATAAGAGGGACGATTGACGGCGCGAATACACGCTGATACATCCACTCCTACCCTAGGCATAGGCCTTCTGAACAGTATCCGATTCAGACCGTAATACTTGGCCCGTTTCATCAAAGCCTGTCTATCCAGGCCCAACTCTTTTGAAAAACAAGGCCTACTTACGTTCAAAACTGGCGCTGACACGGAAGTAGTTAACGCCTGCATTTTCTCCGTTAGAAACGGAAAATGCCGTTGCTCCAATGATCCCGGCAATTGATGCTCCCGGTCAGATATGGCCTCCGAGTCTTTCTTCCGGTGATCATCGGCCAGCACCAAAGACTCCACCGACGACCCCTTTCCGGTGGAAAAGAGCGTTGGAGGAAGAAATGCAGCAAGTGTGACCAATTGTTGTTTTCTGGGTCTAGGAAGAGGACCGCACCATGGCTTAATGTGCAAACCACGTCCTCTTGGTTTGTTTCTCGTCGATTGAGTACTTGCTATAGATCTTTTACATTGATCCGCAGGTGCTCCCAGACAAGAATCCAAAACCCTATCACTCCAATTTGATTCATCACCAGATCGAGTCAATCGATCTGATTGAACCAGAGATGTCTTTTCCAGCGCAGAAGAAAGATCTTCATCTTCTACCTCTGAACCACTCGTGGTCTGAACACCGTCCTTGCCATTGTATTTTTCCTTCATCATTGTATTTTTCCCATCAACATATTATGTTCAAGATGGTTTACAAGCTCTCACCTGATCTTTCTCCAGCAATGCTTTTCAATTGCGCCTAATTTACTATTTACTATTTCCTTTTACTGTTGGTTATCCGATGAAAAACGACATGACGGTAAAGCCTTAAGAGCATCTCCAACAATGCCTAAAATCCCTTCCCAAAATCTGATTTTTGGCTTGATTGCAAAAAATGTACTCAACAGTTCCTCTTCTGGCTCCTCAAATTTTAGCCTAAAAACAAAGACTGACGCCTCATTTTTCCACGCTCATTCAAGCCTCCCAATGTTTTGGGAAAAATAAGGGAGCTGTTGGAGGATGGCCTTTTTTTAAGGTCTAAAGATTTTTAGGAAGGTCCCAATTTGAAAGTATTGAGAGTTAAAATATTGGATACTGTTGGAGATGCTCTAACTAAGGCTATACGTGAATTTTATAGAAATTCTGGCGGAAAGGATCGAAACATCCACTCTTACTGCGTGTGATACTTGAAAATAATTTCATACGAGCATCTCGCATTCCAAACATTGGTTGCCTATGGGGCAACCGAATCCTTGACGTTTCTTTGCAAGCAAGCTTGTTTCATGCTGCTTTCTTTGAAGAATTCTGCACTTTCATGCTGTCTTAATTTTTAGACAAACCACTTGGCATGACACATAAAGACATGTTCGAGTTTGATGTGAGCCTTAGTTTGCACAAAACAAATATTATCTAAACAGAGAGATTATAAAGTATGTTTCGAATCAAGCCGAAGGCGAAACTCTTCCTATCGAAAGGAACAGCGCGAAACATGCTCGCCAACTAATCCAACGCTAACATAGGATACCTTCTGTTCAACTAATAGGCAATCCAACCTTGTCGTTTTATTAAATTTTGTATCTTTTTTTGACAGATTAAATATTGTACTATCTTAATAAGCACCAGTATTTTTTTTGAAGATTAAATATTGTATCTTAATGAGCCATGGCACGAACATTTTATAGAAAAAAAAAGGTCAAATCTCCCTCACCAACCTCTTCATCCCTTTGTACTTGTAGTAGCAGGAGACGGGAACTATTCGTGAAATGTCTGAAGATAAAGATGTTAATACTGCATCGTTTGTATTCGATCTACATGATGCGTTCGGTAGTATGAATTTTATTTACGTAGAATGTCTACAAACTCTTAATTAAAGACAAGTTAAAAAAACTCTTAATTTACGCTCTTTGTTTTGCAATATAAGTCCAAAACTCACCAATGAAGCAGTATTTTTTTTTAAAAAAAATGGTTAATACCATTGGACCAGAGGTGAGGTGAGACGGGGTTTTGGCTTGACCCGCATTTGCCTTAGCCCTAGTCAGGGTGGGGTTGACTAATCAACAATACTCTGCGTGAGTCAGGGTGGGTTTTGAGTTTAATGTATTTATTATCAACTAAAAAGTATGTTGAGATAAATTTAATAGAGTTACAATCAAGAAACATAAATATTTTAGAGGCAACTTGCTATGTTAACATGACAGGTAATTCTTGAATTTAGAAAACTATATTTATATAACCAACCAGTCAAAAATAGTTATCGTTTTGGACGTCGACCACGATCCTCAAAACTCAACTTTAGCTTTGACCACTAATTTCTATTATAGTATATTTTAAAAATATAATAAAGTTATAATATTACAAAAAGTACATTTTGAAACGAATATATATATATATATATATATGTGTGTGTGTGTGATTTTCATGTATCTAATCTAAATATTTAAAAAGATATCAACACCTAAATTTCGAAAATCTAACTATACCTACCTTAGACTACTGGTTTTTGCGACAGATATTTTTATTGAGAGCGTGGAAGTAGCTAAGCTCACGGAGTGCGCGAAGGGGGGGAACATCTACGAAGAGCCGCAAGTCCAATGTTCCAGTTCGAGGTCACACACAATTCAAGCGTTTCGACGCACGTCCAGGTTCAGAGAACCGCGCTCCACAGAACTGGGCACTACTAATAGCAAGAACCCCGCACCCGATTCCCCACTCTCCCTTTCCCCTCCCGGCCGGCTCACATCTCTCTAGCTTGCATCCGTACCAGCCATGGCCGCGGAGGAGGCGCAGGGCTTTCGCCCGCTCGACGAGGCGTCCCTGGTGGCCTACATCAAGGCCACGCCCGCCCTCGCCGCCCGCCTCGGCGGCCGCCTCGACGCCCTCACCATCAAGGAGGTCGGCGACGGCAACCTCAACTTCGTCTACATCGTCCTCTCCGACGACGGCTCCGTCGTCGTCAAGCAGGTCCCTACCCTCACTCAACTCACCACACCCGCACACGCTTAATCCCACAATCTCCCCCCTGACGACGACGTTGACCCGGCAATCCAATCCAGGCGCTCCCGTACATCCGCTGCGTTGGGGACTCGTGGCCGATGACGAGGGAGCGCGCCTACTTCGAGGCCTCCGCGCTGCAGGAGCAGGGCCAGCTGTGCCCGGACCACGTGCCCGAGGTCTACCACTTCGACCGGGCCATGTCGCTGATAGGGATGCGCTACATCGAGCCCCCGCACATCATCCTCCGCAAAGGGCTCATCGCCGGCGTCGAGTACCCGCTGCTTGCCGAGCACATGTCGGATTACATGGCCAAGACGCTCTTCTTCACGTCCCTTCTCTATAACTCCACTACGGATCATAAGAAAGGAGGTGAGCTACTTACACGTTTGACTTAAAGTCACAGTTACATTGTTGCGCCTGTAAACGAGGGAAAAGATTCAACTTGATGACATGTGATGCGTGTATTGCAGTTGCTCAGTACTGTGGCAATGTGGAGCTGTGTAGGCTCACCGAGCAAGTTGTTTTCTCGGACCCATACATGGTCTCAAAATACAATCACTGGACGTCGCCTTTTCTTGATAAAGACGCTGAAGCAGTTCGAGGAGATGATGCGCTGAAGTTGGAAATTGCTGAATTGAAATCAATGTAATTAGCTCTCTGAATACAAATCAATGTTACATGTGCTGTGTTTCTTATGTGATTCGCAACTCCAGGTTTATTGAGAGAGCGCAGGCTCTGATTCATGGTGATCTCCACACTGGTTCTATCATGGTGACCACCGATTCTACCCAAGTGATTGATCCAGAGTTTGCTTTCTATGGGCCAATGGGTTTCGACATTGGAGCCTTCTTGGGCAACCTGATTTTGGCATACTTTGCACAGGATGGGCATGCTGATCAAGCAAATGATCGTCAAGTATGTATTGATTTTTTTCCCTGCAGCCCCGTTTAACTTTAATTGTACTATATGACGCACTCACACTGCAAAAGGCCTTTTCTGTTAATTAACTATGTTTTTTTTTCTGCGGTTGCCTGATCCACCAATGTATTCTTTATGGTTTATTGATGTGACAAAAAATAGTTTTTTGTGTGGTTTACCTTGTTTCACCTCTGATAAGGTAATGGCAACCACATATCTTCCTGCTGCTGCCTACTTTCAAGTTTCAATTCAGGAATACGTTAGGATAAATGTTTTGAATATGATGCTTATCTCTTGTAGAAGAATGAAATTGAATAGTATACAACGAGTATGTATGGACTTTTTAGCTTGCTTTTCTGCCACCCTTTGTAACGTAACAGTAATATGTGATGCGCTCACGCTGCAATAGGCCTTTTGTGTTACTTAACGATTTTTTCTGTGGTTACCTGGTATACCAATGTTTCCTTTGTGCTTTATTGATGTGAAAAACGCATATTTTTTCGTGGTTTGGCTCATTTAATCTCTGCTAAGATAATGACAACCACATGTCTTCCTGCTCCTGCTGTCCTGCCTACTTTTTATTCAGAAATTTGTAGGATAAATGTTTTCAATATGATGCTTATCCCTGGTAGAAAAATGAATAATTGATTTTTATACCAGAGGATAACAAAGATGCTATAGTTAGTATAGAGAGGAGTGTGCTCGGCACTTGGCAGACAGAGAGTTTATCACCCCAAAAAATTGCCTTGCGTGGGGTAATTCGCTTTACCTCTTGAAAGTCCGTAAGCATCTTTGGCATCTGCAGTATTACCTAATGGCAGTTGCGGAAGTGTCAGTGCATGATATAGTACAGAGCATTTGCCATATGTAACATCTAGAAGATATTTTCATGATGCCCGGGGTATATGACAAATGCTGTGGTTGCCATCTTTTGCAGGCTTACAGGCAATGGATCTTGAAGACAATTGAAGAGTCATGGAATTTGTTCCATAAGAAGTTTGTCGAACTATGGAATAAGCACAAAGATGGGAATGGGGAGGCATACCTGCCCCCTATATACAACAACTCGGAACTTTTGAGCCTCGCGCAGAAGAAGTACATGACAAGTCTATTTCATGATAGTCTTGGATTTGGTGCGGCCAAAATGATCAGGTAATTACGTAATAAATTTCTAAATAATATTCAGTTGGCCTGAATCTTATTTACTTCTAGACTACAATGATATATCAAAGTTGTCCTTTTAACTGAAATGACTCAAAACTGCACTAAGTTAGGCCAATACAGAGGTTTCTGATTTCAGTGTTTATGTAGTGCACTAGTGCCTCTTTTTTTCATTATGATGAGTCCTAAAACAAATGTTCCAGAAGACCAGCTTTGATTATTGCAGCTGAAAAGTCAAATAAATTGTTAGCTTTGAGGCACTTCATGAATGTTATGCAGTGAAAAAAAAAAGGACAGAGAACTTAAGAAAGTACCCTTATATTTCAAACTTTGTGCATATACGTGTGCCTTATGAATGATTCCTACTTGACTTTTGTTTCCTATAAATTTGATCTTCCATACGTAGGAGAGTAGTTGGAATTGCTCACGTTGAGGATTTCGAGTCAATTAAGGATGCCAGCAAGAGAGCATTGTGTGAGCGCCGTGCACTTGATTGTGCAAAGACAATCCTGAAGGGAAGATACCAATTTGAGAGCATCGAGCAAGTGATTGCGCACATTCAGTCATTCACTCACAACTGAGAAGACCAACAATCTGTTTGGCATTTCTGGCCGAGGAGACATTTTTGTCAGTTATCATGATGCACCATGCACACTTAAGCATTGATGAAATGCTTGTTATAATGCACCGTTGGCTGGTTATTTGTGCTTTTAGTATTGGGATCGTGAGGAAACCTCCTTGTGCGGTGGCTCTCGAGATCAAGCTGTGTACTACTAGACTAAGGCCTTCCAGGGTTGCTGTGAGCTGAATAATGGAATGTATTGAGACATCTCGAGGTTTTTATCCATGGAATACAATCCTACGGATGTGTGTATTACCAATAAAACTCTGTGTAGCTGAATAATTGAATGTATGAGACATCTCGAGGTTTTTATCCATAGAATACAACCCTACGGATGTGTGTATTACCAATAAAACTCTGTGTCGATACTTTTCGGTAAGTAAGATGTTATTGCTTTCTGTCAACGGGATGTATTCCTTCTATTCATTATTTAGACCTGATTAGTAACATAACATTATTTAGACCTGATTAGTAACACCTGCTGCTGCTCGTGATCGTGTGGATATCCTTGAGAGCTTGAGAACATCAACAGGAGCTTTTGCCTTTTCTTCCCATGTTACAATAGACCTGCCATGTACCTGTGAAGGATACATCTGGTTGCTATTCAGATGCCAAGGTCTGCTATGCTAGGAGTGTGGCAGCTTCTGGAACTTTATAGCGAGATTTCAGATAAACACATTTAACTCAGAATTCTTTTTCTAGCTTTCCAGATTTCAGGAGGATATGAACTTGGATCCCAATCAAAGCTGTCAAAGTCAACTCGTCCTCGCTAGTCAACACCGCGCCACACAAAGTCAGAAACTGTGGCAGGATGACTCCACTAATGGAGACGATCAGCTGAGGACGTCAGTGCAGGAAGAGAGGAGAGAAGCGAGCGAAATATAAATGGAATCATTCGGAAGTATCCACGGTCTAGCTAGAGGTAGGGGTACGCCGGCCCCATCTGACCCCTTGCTGCGTTCGCCCCTGCCCGTTACGTCTATATGATGTCTGCTGCACAAACGAATTTCCCAATGTACATGTATCATATATGCAAATCGTGGAACTAGTGTTCACCTTAGCTTTGGATGGCCATGTTGAGTATGGTGACTTATATAGTCTTTTAAGATCTGAAAAGATACGCTACGAGGAGTTATAGATAAATCTTAAAAGGATTAGGATTCTTATTTTCCATCTTTTGGAGTTCTTTTTAAGGACTAAAAGGACTATATAAATCTACGAGGTAGTTATGAAAAACCTAAGCAATTAAGAAGTCATAGATCAACTCATTTGAAGCAAGACGTGCATGAGAGGATAAGATATTAGATTATTCTATAACACTAGATTTTTGTACAGAGAAAGGATCTAAATGTCCTAAAAGGTTTGAAATATTGTGAGAGAGTAGCAACCCCTTATACTCTTTTGTGGTTGTGCGTAAAGAATTTATTTTCTCTCTCATTGTGTCATTACTTTGGTTTTCTCTACAAGATTCATCTTATTTATTCTTAGGACTATGCACACTCATCGTATTATACAAAACTATAATACAATCCGGATGAGTTGCTGCGTATAAGAAAGGTTATCATATTGTAACTATACAAGCGTGCTACTCTATCCGAAAACTGGGCCGTTGTGCAATATTCAGTGGCTTGCTATAATGCCCCGGCCCGTTAATGTAAAAGCCCATATGGCCCATGTGGAGCGGTGGTGTGATTAGTCTCATATTGCTTACACAAAGTGAGTTGTAGTAGTATATAATGCCTGTTGGATCCAAACATAGCATCTCCAAGTTAACCCTTTTATACAAAGTGAGGACGAAAGTGCAGGTAGCGTGCTATGTATGCGTAGGTCCGCCCTATGATAGATTGTACTTTAAGCTAATTTGGACTAAGGTATTACACTTCTCTTCAGTGCCACTTTTGCTAGTACCAGAGTTACAACTGAAGCAAAGAATCTTCAATTTGGTGCTATTGCTGAAGGGAAAACTCTCCCCTGATGCTATCTACGTGTGTACTTGCTAGGGGTGGGCAAAAATAAACCGAAACTGAAAAACCGAACGGAACCAAATAAATCAAAAAAATCGGTTTTTTCAGTTTTCGGTTTTCAGTTCGGTTTGTATTTGGACTCTATTCGGTTTTCGGTATTCGGTTCGGTTTTTGAAGCCGAAAAACCGAACAACCGAGAAACCGAAATTGCTTCGTAGCTGTCTCCAAACTCTCCGTTCAGTTGGTCAATGCTCAAGTCAAATACTCAATCGATGAATCCATATCCCCAATCCAATTCCCCATTTGTTCCCGCACCAGCCTCGTCTCCTTCCCTCTCCTCATGCCCCCTCGCCTCCCTCCCTCACCATCGCCGGCGCGTTGCCTTCCTCCCTCTCCCCGTGGCCCGCGCGCGGCTCGATGGACGATGGCTCCATCCCGGCCTCGCGGTCCCGCCCGGCCGCCCCCTTCCTCCTCCCTCCTCGGACCCTCGTCTCCTCGGCAGGCACGGCCGCACCGCCGCCGCCCCCCCCGGCCCCGACGAGGCTCCTCGGCCACAGTGGGCCGATGTCGTGGTCGTTGCGGAGCAAGAAGGGCGTCAAGACCCTCGCCGGGAGAGCATCATCGGCAAGCGCAGCTTCGTGGTGCAGGAGAGAGCATCATCGGCAAGCGCAGCTTCGCCGGGAGAGCATCAACGCCAGGAGAGGCCACGAGCCCACGACATCGCCATCAAGAGCTTGCTCGTTGGGCCTAGGGATTTGGAAATGTGGTTTTGTGTGTGTGCGTTCTTGAATCTTGATGCCATGGCGGACCTGGCAGTGCCGGTGTTGTTGGCTGTGTGTGGCGATGGTGGGTGTGGCAACGATGGGCATGGGCGGGCGAGGGGCGGTGGGTGCTCTGCCAGAAGTCGAGACCACTGACCGGCGAGCGAAGCGGCGTGGGTGTGAGCTAGCAGATCGTTCGGTGAACCGAAAAAACCGAAAACCGAACTGAATTAAATTCGGTTTGGTTTTTAAATTTATTCGGTTCGGTTCGGTTAATAATTTACAAAAACCGATTTTTTAAAAAAACCAAAAAAACCGAATCATATAAACCGAAATAACCGAATGCCCACCCTTAGTACTTACTCGGTGATCTCCATGGATTTTGCGGTGTGAACAGTGACCAAAATTTAGGCACCGATGTTGTCTGACAGATAAGCAGCGGACTGCATTCGTGCAATCGATCAATCAATAATGATTCGATGTGCCTTGCAGACACCCGTTTTGTACTTTTGTGGATTCATTGGTGAGCAGACTCACTAATCCCAATCGAGGCAGGGAGAAATGGACAAAAATTTCTAGGAGGGCTTGGCAATTGGCATGAGTTGCGAGTTCAAGGTACATATATAATAGTAAGCTTAACGGTGTGTGTATATATATAGAAAGCTGAAATAGGGCACCACGGTGTTTGGGTACTATGATTTCAAATGCGTAAATTCAAGCTATATTCGAGTATATTTTTCAAAAAAATTTAGTTGCAATGTATATACCCATCTTTAACAATTCAAATGAAACACATATCTTTGAAAGAATATACTCAAATTCAAAAATTTTGAATGAGTTTGGATCACTTGCTTTGCTAATTTATATAGAAAATCAGCACATACTTACAACCAAATTATTATCAAAAAAGAAAACTCTAGTTTAAATTTAAGTTCAAACTTGTTTGAACTAGTTAGGAAACTGGTTAAACTCAGTATTATAAAAATTTTAAAAAATTTTGTATGAAAATATATAGAGAAAATATCCTTTTTAGATCATAATGCTCAGGCACCACGGTACTCTAAGTAATTATACTATATATATATATATGTGTGTATGTATATATGTATACGTGTATGTGTGTGTGTATACATGCTATTCTGCACCTTCATGTAGAATAGGCTATTCTACACTTAGATCATTTAACACAGACAGACCGAACCACATGTAATCGAAACAGTCAGTGGAAACACAACTAGTAAATAATGCAATCGAACAGTCAGTGGCTCTGTGCAATAGAACTAGTAAATGACTAATAAATACTACTTCTACTCTTCTAGTTCGTATATGAATCTTTCTTTTATTTTAGTCATAACTTTCAAATGAGGATAATTTTTGTCTTCAAATTTTGCATGGTTATAGAATATCACCTCCTGTGGGATAGGTATGTCCCGATGCCCACCAAGCAGTCCTCCAAGGCTCAGCCAGGCGAACTTGGATCATGTCATTGGATAAAGCTGAAGGTTACTTGGGCCAAGCAAAGCGTGAAGAATCGAGGATAGGCCTTAGTTAAAAAACCGAGTCGTATTAGGCGGGGATGATTGTAATCCAAACCGTCTGAGCCGGGATAGAAACCCCTACGCCGTATCCGAGTAGGACTCAATATTGTAACCCCTTCTCTATTATATAAAGGGAGGGCGGGGCATCTCAAACACGAGAACATCTTATCGGCAATCACTAGCCACATATAATTCGAGCCACAGGACTAGGGTATTATCTCCACCGTGAGAGCCGAACTGTATACATCGGGTGTTCTTGTGCTACCATCGAGTTTGGGTCAGTAGCGTAGCCCCTTTTCATTATTATCGGTAACAAGCGTCGGCGGTTAGCGCGCCAGGTAGGGGCTGCGCTAGGATCAATCGCAGCAAGCTCGATGGCAATCTTCAGGAGCACGACCATCTTCGCGCCGGCTCAGGTATTTCGCTTTGGAAGCCTGGATTTCATCGCCGACAACTTTGGTCGTCTCTCCGTTTCGGATTCGGATCAGTTCCGATCTGGAACCAATTCTGAGGTTCTCTTAGCCGGCCAACCACTCGGATCAGAACCAGGCATGGCCATCTGTCCTAGGGCAGTAAGCCAAGGGCCTGATCCTCGTCTCGAGTCAGGACTGGCTAATGACGAGCCCCGAGTGGTCGAATACACAAGCAAACCACTTTCGGACCCGGTTGGTCGGTGCGCTTCATCTTCTGCACCTTCAATCCGGAGGTGAGGTAGGAAATTCCGAGCTTCGCGGCGTTTTTGTGATCGAAAGCGGACCCTCGCAAAGGGCGCGGCAAATGCTACGGAGGAGAACCATCACCACCAAGAAAACCCTGCGAGACTCCTCCAACACAGAGGCCGTAGCGTGAATGAAGAAATCTTGCAGGCGAAGGTAGGGAACCAATCGGTTTTCCATACCCTCAGCAGAACATCGTCGCCTCTAAGACGCTTCTCGACACCTTGGCACCATTGCTCGGGCCAGATAGCCCGGCCGCTCCGATCGTAGCCCAAGTCCAGGCTATGGTTGCGGTGGCGGCAATTCAGCAGCACCAAGAGGCACCAAGAGAAAAAGAGCCATCTCGTGCTCGCCTCGTCGCTTCGCAGAGCGAAAGTAATAATCGACGCGATCGCCGCCCTGGCGAAAGCTTCGACGAGGAGGGCGCTTCGGCCACAAACATCGGACGGGACCTCCGTGCAGATTTGAACGCCGAAGCGCGATCGTGAAGATGAAAGCGCCGCAGCGGAGAGATGACTATGAGCAGCTTTGGCATTAGCCACGACGACCGAGAAGACCGCCGAAACCTCCGTTACCACGACGGAGGGAAAGTGAAGGCCACGAGCAGGTCGCCTCACCGACGTTCTCCGCGAAGCGAGGCAATGGCCCTATTGAAGGCATCCGGGCCTTTACTCCGCCTCCGCCGAGTGGTTTGGCCGAAGGATTCAACAAAAGCATCACCAAATTTGTGGGGAAAGAGATGGAAGCTTGGCTCCAAGTCTACTCCCTTGCGATCATGGCATTGGGAAATCACAATGTGATGGCTAATTATCTCCCGGTCATGCTCACCTCTTCGGCTCAAGCATGGCTCACAGGGCTCCCGGCGAATTCCATAGACTCCTGGGAGGAACTCTGCGAGCATTTTATCACCAATTTTCAAGGCACTTACGAGCGGCAAAGAACACGGTGAGACCTATACCAGCCCGGAAGAAGAAGAGCGAGGCGCTCAGAGAATTCATCCGGCGCTTCATGTAGAAGAAGAATACGATCGAGGGACATTTGGAGGCGGCGATCATCGCGGCATTCGGAAGGCGTCAACGACCCGACTGATCAAAAGATGTCTCGAAACCACCATCCACCGTAAGGAGATGTTTGAGTGGCGGATCGATGCATACGGACCTCGGATGCTTTGGCGAACGACAAGATGATCGCGCGTCGAGAAGGACAAAAAGGATTACGCTAGGGATGGCAATCGGGTCGGGTAGCTCCGGGTCCTCCTCTTGTGGACCCAGACCCGAGACCCGAATTTTAGACCCGAACCCGGACCCGAATAAACATATGGGTCCAGATCTGGATCCAGACCCAGACCCGACGGGTACCCAGGACCCGATGGGTACCCAGGACCCGAAACAGGACAGCAAGCATTCAGCATTTCAGATTGATACATCCAGCTCGGTCTTATGTGCGATTAAGCCTAATTATGATAAGATTAACCAATAGATCAATATCTCAATCTTCTGCATGCATCGCTAAAAACAATGTAACCAAACAAAACTTGATCTCATAGAGAAAGAAATAACCATGTGATATTCTCAATTATTTGAAGATAAGAATCCAAAATTACAAGAAATGTAATCATTATATACGTAACTTGTGATGTAAAGAAATATGATTTTTTTCTAAAAGTAAAGAGAGATGAGACTCATGACTGAAAAAGAAATAAGAATCTTTCTCAATCTCTTGCATGCAACAAAGATTAATTAGAATCCAAAATCACACAAGATATTGTTATCAAAGAACACCAGCTAGTTCATGGTCAGGACGGTAGGGAGCAACGAATCTTGCCTCAATGCCTCAGAACATTCAACTCGAACATTAAAAAAAGAACCATATTCAACTCGGTAGCGGATCCGGATCTTGCCTCCTGCGATCGCCGGGTCGGGCTTGAGACGGCCTTGTCGCCGGGTTGGGCTCGAGGCGGCGAAGCAGGCCCAGGCGGCGGCGTGGAGTCGCCGAGTCGCCAGATCGCATGAGCCATGAGCGTCAAAGCGGTGCTAGGTTTTGGGTTTGTGTGGAGGCGTGGAGGATTGGGACTTTGGGAGTAGGGAGCAACTAAAAGCCAGCGCCAGGAGAATACGAGATGGGCCCTGGGCCGGATTGGTTGATTAGCTAAAATGAATTGACAATTGAGCGTTGGGTCCGATACTCGATAATTTGGTCCGGGTTTACTATACCCACAGTGCGTGTTGGGACCGACCGGACCGACCCGAACCGAACCCGATAAAAAATACCCATGGGTCAGTTAGGACCCGGACCAACCCATCGGGTCGGGTACCACGTACCCAAACCCATGGGTAAATTGCCATCCTAGATTACTGTTGAGTCATCAAGACAACGTGTGTAAAAGAGAAGCTGAAGAAATAGTGGCGGCGGTAAAGCAAGGACAAACAACGCGCTGCGGCGGACAACTATGAAACGGTGATGGGGCGATATGCCCTTTCACCCAAATAGTAAACATGCGGTGAAGGATTGATTCACTTTAAGGAGGTTTGCCAGAGAGTCGAGCGACACGCCAAAAGCGAAGCAAAGGAAGAAGAGAAGAAGAAGCAAGATCACGAAGATGACGGCGGAGAATATCAAAGATGGAACGAGAACTCAATTACATCTACGGGAAGTCGATGGCCTATGAGTCAAAGCGAAAGCTGAGCTCAAAGAAGAAGCGTCAACGCCATCGTGCGGTGTGCCTCGATTACCTCAAATGGTCCGAGGTCCCCATAACCTTTAGCGCTCCGAGCCATCCGGACCACATCCGTACCGGAAGATTTCCGCGGTATTGGACCCGATGGTTCGCAACGTCAAGCTCAAGAAGGTCTTTGGTCGATGGAGAAGTGGACTCAATGTGCTCTTCTCCAAGACTTTCGGCGAGATGAAGATTCCTCGCTCCGAGTTGAGCGGGGCTCATCACCCTTCCATGGGGTAATCCGGAACTTCTTCCATTCCACTTGGCCAAATCACCTGCCGGTCACGTTTGGAACCAAAGAGAATTTCGAGCGGAGTACCTTAACCGAGGTGGTGACTTCCGAACACGGCATATCACGCCGATGCAGGAAGGCCGGCTTGGCAGATTCATGGCGTGCCACATTATACCACCTCGTCACGAAGATGCGGGACCGAGGGGTATAATCTCTGTACATGGCGATGTCAGCGATCGTTCGTATCGACAAAGAAAGTGCGAGATGGCTGAAACTTCGGAGATAGAAGATGGCGAAAGAAGATCCGAAGCGGTGGCGGCGCATCAAGAAGATGAAGGAGAGGTACCAACCAAGAAGCGAGGCTAAAACAAGTTTGAAGCGATGAAGGACCAAGAAGGTAATCCTCGACCGTCTAGCTCCAACGAGCGGCTTTGATTGGGGCAGCCTCACCACCAAATAGGAAGACGCTCGTCACCTTCCTCCGAGCCATAAGGACATCTTGGCGTGGAAACCATCCGACATGCGGCGTTCGAGGAGGTGATCGAGCACTCTTAAACGTTAATGAAAAAGCCAAACCCATCAGCGGTGGCTCAGAAGGTTTGCTCGGAGACAGGAAGGAGGCCATCAAGGAGAAATCACGAAGCTATTAGCAAGAGCTTTATAAAAAGTGTACCATCTGGTGGTTTGGCGAACCCGATGCTTGTTCGCAAAAAAGAATAAAAAGGCGCGCATGTCGTTGATTATACCGATCTCAACAAGGCTTGCCCAAAAGATCCTTTCGGGTTGCCTCGTATTGACCAAGTGGTAGACTCCACGGCAGGATACGAACTCCTTAGCTTTCTGGATGCCTACTCGGGATATCATCGATTAGGCTAAAGAGGAAGATTGCATCAAAACTTCATTCATCACTCCGTTCGAGACCTTACACTCGTCACAATGCCATTCGACGAAGAACGCGGTGCAACTTACCACCGCAGCAATACAACGGTGCTTTCATTTCCGGATCGGAAGCAATGTGGAAGCATACGTTGATGATGTTGTCGTCAAATCACAGGCGAAGGAAGACCTCATATCGACTTAAGCGAAACCTTTGAAAGCCTAAGGGCCTACAAAATGAAACTCAACCCCGAAAAATGCGTCTTCGGAGTCCCGTCTGGGAAATTACTCGGGTTTATTGTTTCACAGCAAGGCATCGAGGCAAACCCAGAAAAAATCAATACAATCCTAAAGATGAAGCCTCCAGCCAATCAGAAAGACGTCCAAAAGCTCACTGGATGCATGGTGGCACTCGGCAGATTCATCTCCCATTGGGGTCGCGAGGAATGCCTTTTTCAAACTTCTAAAGAAGCAAAGAAATTTTCAATGGACTCTTTTGAAGCTCAAAGACTTCGAAGAATTGAAGAGCGTTCTTGTCATCCCTCGTCTTTGGTTCCCCAATACCAGAAGAACCCTTTTGCTCTACATCACCGCAACAACTCATGTAGTCGGTAGCGGCAATTGTAGTAGAAGCGGAAGGAAGAAGGGCACCTCCAATCTGAGACACATCTACTTCGTCGGCCGAGTATTGGGAGAGTCAAGATACGCTATCCACAAATCTGAGAAACTACTATCTGTGCCGTGTTGCTTGCCTCCGCAAACTCAAGCACTACTTTCAAGAGCATTCAATCATGGTGGTTACCACTTTTCACTCGGGGACATACTTCTGGCAAGGAGGCCTTTGGGAGGATCGCAAAATGGGCGGTCGAGCTTGGAGCATTGAAGTATCCTTGAGCCACAGACGACGTAAAATCTCAAGTACTTGCCGATTTCACGCTTGAATGGATAGAGCGCAATCACCAACAAGCGTTGAAGAGCTGGAATATTGGACAATGTACTTGACGGATCTCTCATGCTCGGCGGTGCGAGAGCAGGCGTGGTTCTCATCTCTCCAACGGTGGCGCACGAAATCGTCTTGTAGATTCACTTCGACATCAAACAACGCCCAGAAAGTCTGAAGCACTCATCCACGGACTTAGCATCGCGATATCTCTGGGTATCGGTGGCTAACAATTGGCGACTCCATCGCGATGATCAATCAAGTCCAAAAAGATTGGTCGTCGTCGAAGATGTCATAATGACTTCTTGCCGGGAGAGTGCGGAAGCTTGAAGACAAGTTTGTGGTGGAGCTCATCCACGTACTCGTCGCGACAATGAAGAAGCGAGATGAATTGGCAAGATTGGGTTCCACTCAGGGACCATCGCGCCACCGGGTTTTGTTGAAGAAATTCACAAACCCTCGATAAAGCAGGAGCAGAATAAGTCGGAAGAAATCCAACGAAGAGGAGGTCACGGTCATCAACACAATTGGGCGGCCCTTTTCTCAATTACCTATTGAAAGAGCGAACTTCGAAGACCGAGCGAAGCGAGCGCATCTCATGGCCTTGACAAGAGTTACGTGGTGGTAGGAGAAGAGTTATTTCGAAAAAGTGCCTCTGGAGTTCTAAGGCGATGCATATCGGCCGAAAAAGAAAGCAATTACTCGGGAAATCCACTCGGGAATTTGTGGGCATCACGCGGCATCAAGCTTGCTTGGTAGGCAAGGCATATCGACAAGGCTTCTTCGGCGGCTAACATGTATCCGACGCGAAGACATCGTCCGAACTTGTGAAGGCTGCCGGTTCTTTTGCTCGCCAAGTACACGTACACGCTTTCGAAAAAGTCGCAAACAATACCGATCACTTGGCGTTCGCGATGCGGGGGCTTGACATGGTCGGCCCATTGAAGAAGGCTCAAGGAGGCTTCACCCACCTCTTCGTCATTGTCGATAAATTCACTAAATGGATAGAAGCAAAGCCGGTGGCTACCATTCTGACCAAAGCCAAGGAATTCTTCAAGAAATTGTGGTAAGATTCGGCGTATCAAGCAGGATTATCACGGACAACGGAACCCAATTCGAGGAGAAGAGTTTCAAGAGTGGTGTGATAGGCTCGGCATCAAAATCGCCGCCTCAAGTGGCTCACCGAAGAGCAATGGTCGGTGGAAAGAGCAAGCGGCATGGTCTTTGCAAGGCCTAAAGGCACGAATCTTTGACCGTCTCAAGCCATCGCCACGATGGGTGAAAAGAAGCTGCCGTCGATACTACGGCCGAGAAACACCCCAACCAGATCCACTGGCGATCACCCTTCTTTACGGTCTCTGGCTCGGGCGGTCCCTCTGAATTGACCTTGGATCCCCTCGGGTTGAATTTCAATGAGGACGAGTCGGAAGAAAGCAGAATGGAGGATATCGACAGGTTGGAAGAGGCAAGAGAAATCGTTGTGGTCCAGTCGGCCAGATACCTTGAGCCTATGGCCAGTATCACAAGCAAACGTCCAAACCGGCGTTTTTCAAAAGCGATTTGGTTACGATAAAAGTCGAAGCACGAGCACAAGTTATCTCCAATGTGGGAAGGCCCTTACATTGTAGATGAAGTAGCGATCGAGGGCCTCTGAGGCTTAAGCGAGAAGACGGTGCCATCATCAGCAATTCATGGAATATAGAGCAACTACGTCGTTTTTATTCTTGAAAGAAGTTCAACAAGGTGTCAGATCTAGTTTAAATTGACTTACTACTCAATTGTTCCTCAATTAAGTAGTAAGTCGGGGGCTACACCTAATAGTGTTGCGCATGCGCAACCATAATGAAGAAATACTTGTGCAAGAGTAACACCATGTATCCGAGTTCTCTATTCAATTGACTTGCTACTCAATTATTCCTCAATTAAGCAGTAAGTCGGGGGCTACACCTAATGGTGTTGCACATGTGCAACCCATGAGCAAACCGACTCCCATTTTTTGGCGATCACGACTAGATCCGAGTAATCCGAACCTTCGATTATGAAGCCTTAAACGAAAAAAGCCTAGTCGCCTAAAAGCACGTTCAAGGAAAAAACTCACGTTGCTCGGGGGCTACGCTAATCGGACAAGGTGCTCAAGAACACAAAGGAAAAATCACTCGGAAAAGTCGGCCAAGAGCTAAA
The DNA here is from genome assembly GCA_036346375.1 of Guadua angustifolia. Lineage (NCBI taxonomy): Eukaryota > Viridiplantae > Streptophyta > Magnoliopsida > Poales > Poaceae > Guadua > Guadua angustifolia. The sequence continues at coordinate 48,978,904 of CM070506.1, read as the reverse complement.
AGAGGAAAAATCAAAAGACGAGCTGCAGTTAAAATAATATTACAAAAAGGATCATCATTGTCCACGACTTCAACGTCCTTCACCAAATATGTACACAAGCAAAAGTACTACTGCAAAATGAGGCCGCCCTTCTACGCTTCTACGCCCTCCTCGTACGGCGCACCCCGTATGGCTTCAATAAGGCGTCCACAGCCTAATAAGCCTAGGGGCGACCTCGATCAAAGCATCGGCAGCGGTAGTGTCGGCGACGACCTCTGCTCCGCGCTTCCGCCATGGTGAGATCAAACTCCGCCTGAGCTCGGCATTATCGTCTTGAGCTCATGGCGTCGCCCCAAAATTAAAGATGAGGTTCGCAATCCATGGCGCGGCCGTGAACTGGCGACTTCGAGAGAGAGGCAAGGAAGAGATCCTCGGAGGAAGAAGAAGAGTCCATGAAGAAGAAGAGAAGAACTGCGAAAGAAGAATGATCCAACGTCGGATACAATTTGGCGAGCACAAGAAGACGAACAAGTGAGCACTTCAAAGAAACCCTGTGGAAGGAAGAGGAACGAGCCGGATGAAGATGGTAGTCTGTTGCAAAAGCGCAAAAACCAAGGCCAAACTCGTTCTTATCTGAGAACGCTTTGTCCACAGAAAAAGACTTAACCTCGCTCAAACCAAGCGCTTTGTCACTAAAGCGGGAAAGGCGATCCACCTTACGGGCGTGTCGTTACACGTATCTCGAGGAGGGTCGGTGTCAAAGCCGCAGCGAGAGGCATATGGGCGGCCCAAGATGGTAGACAGCTCAATAGGCCCAAGCTCAACGGACGCACTAAGATAAGGATCAAACATTTCATAAAAAAATTCAGGTCCAGGGATATTTCTTACGCGGAGGATTACACAGGACCCAGATCTAAGTTTTTCACCAAAACAGCAACGGTATTCTTGACTTCGTCCATGAGGGCAAGCGCCTGATCATCATCAACAGTGCGGGTAAAACCCTCTTGGACAGCTTTTAGCTCCATTCGCGGATACAGAGACTTGGTAATCGCCAACACTTGGCGGCTTTTCAATTGCAACATCCTCCAGAGTCAGTGCGCGGAAATCTTCGTGGAAGCTTCCTCTAACCTCTGAATTGTAATCTTTGGTGTCATAGGGGACATTGCTGGTACCGGCTTCATCAGGACTCAGGACCCGCAACACCTTCTCCGCGCTCGCTTGGAGGCGATCGGTCCGTGCCTCGGCGCACCAAATCTTTTCGTCAAGTACACATCGAGCTCGCGACTTGACTCGATGCTTGCAATAAACCCGGTCGGATGAGTTGAAATTGACAAAGTGATGACAGCGAAGACAGAGGACAAGACCAAGTGTACCCTCTAATTCTCTTGCTAAGCTTGGCTACTGTTCTTTTGCATCTGCTTGACTTTCTTTAGTTACGTATTTTGGGAAGAATAGGCCGAACTTCTCGAATCGACAAAAAAAAGCGAACCGAGGGCATCAGAAGGCGAGGGACAAAGCTGGGACTCGAAGCATTTAGGCAAAGGAATTACCGTCAGAAAGGCTGATCAAATTTAACTTCTCGGCCTCGAGGGACTGGATACGACTTCGAAGCCCCTCCAGTTCCTCTCGATTCCCTGCGCGGTTGCGTGTGAGCTCCGCTTCAAACTTATTACGAACCTGTTTGAGTTCTTCAGCATAGTCTTTCCTCATCTTCATCCTCGGGAATAGTTTTTGAAGAAGATAGTTCCGGTCCTTGGCAAAATATGACAAGTGCTGGAAATGGCAAAGCAACATCAAGCTTCGCGAAGAAAAGAAGATCTTTGAAGAAAAGTACGGCGCAAACAATTCACCTTGCCGAGACGCGTACACTCACGAGCAGCATCGAAGAACGATGCCTAGTGCTGTCTTTCGATCTCACCATCCAAAAGGACTAAGTCACCTTCGTCATCGATGCATCTGACCCTACAGGGATCTCGGCGAGGAGGTGAAAAATTCGATGCATGGTGGTGGTGGCAAGGAGAGGTGGAAGGAGCTTCAGCAAAAAGCGGCGGCGTCAATAGAAGGCGTCGTATGGGCAGTCGGCTCGAGAGGAAAAGGCGGCAAGGTATCACTCGGCTCCAGGAGGCACTCAGTCTCAGGGGCTGCTGGAGGCATAACATCAGTCGGCGTCTCAGCCCCTGCCACGTCAGCCGGGCTTCCACCAGCAACCATAGAAGGACTCAAGACCGGTTCCTCATGAAGAATTTCTTCAGGGATCCTGCAAGAAATAGCGATCGGGACCACGATCGAGAGGAGCAAGGAAGGGAGACAAGGGAATCCAACTGTTGGACCTTGTTATCTGCACTTCAAACCCCTCCGGTGGGAGGACTATCACGGGAACACCGGTCGGGCGTCTGGCGAAGGCATGCTCTCGGTGGCGATCTGAACTGAGGCTCGGAAATTTCATGTATCGAAGATTGGCTTGAAGAGGAAGAAGTCGGGGAGGAGGTGCATAGCTGCGGTGTCCCTAATCTTTGGGCCACCGATCGGGCGTACATTGCTCGCCATTGCTTCCTCTTAGCTTCACGGACAATTGGTTTTTCCTTTTCCGACAGGATCATCACGAGACCACCTATTTTGCTTGCTGCTTGGTGGTCTTTGCGAGAGACGCCGGTCGAGAAAGGTCCGCTTGTCACTCTTATGGACGAGGAATTCGGGAGCGCAGCGTGGGAGAAGAAGGCTTTTCGTTCACGCAAGTCCAAAAAGCGAAGAACACATATTCAGATCAAAGTCTGGTGAGAGCTAAAAGATTCAACATAGAGATACCATGGAAACCTCTTCTGAAGGAAGCGGGATGTAGTTTTGTAAAAGGCCTCGGGTTTTGAGGAGCGGCGATCTTCTCATTTGGGGCAAAAATCGACAACCACGATGAAGAAGCAGCTGCGGAAGAAATGTCATCGAAACCTCCCGCGTCGGGTCATTGCGACCTTCATACTCATGCCCGGGATGAACTCGGTCCTTGAAATTTGGATTCGTAGTCTGAAGTTAGCAACAACGGCCATGCCGAGAAGCCCGCCCCCTTCAATTCGGCAATCGGCCCGGAGATCGACCACGGTTCATTCGTTGTCTTTGGGAAGCGATATCCGGTCGAGAAGGCTTGGGTGGAGTCGATGAAAGGCGAGCAATGGGGGTCGGGATTGGGGCAATAAAACCACTCTTGGTGCCAACCCTTATTCGAAGTTTTAAAGGAAATGTGAAGATAAGATTTTTTTCATGCCCTCCCTTAAATGAAATCGGCACCGCCAACCGTTTTGGGAGAATTCTTCTTTGGGGAAGGGCTTGAGGAGGAAAAAGATGGCGAAAAAAGATCAAAATGAGGGAGCGCCAAGATAGAGTCTCCAGAGATTAACAAAGCGACAATTTGAAGAATGGAGTTAGGGTTAAGATGAGTTAACTTCGATTCCATAGAACTTCGAGGATACCACGAAGAAAGGGGATTAGGAAGAATGAAGCCAGCGCTTAAAAATGATTCAAAGGCGACCACCTCTTGACCGACGAGTAGGCGAGAATTCACCATGGCGGGGACGAAGCGGCAAGCATCACCAAAGGTGGAAAAACACCAATCTGAGCTAAATCCTCTAGCCGTCCCTCCGTCGTCACCGAAGTAGCCCAATCTTTGGTCGGCGGAAGGGGAAGCGGTTCTTGGGAGAAGGAGGCGACATTCTGAATAAAGAATCCTCATGATCGCGAAAACTAGAGTAACGAGAAAAGTTAGCCCTAGCAAATGGAGGTCATGAAGGAGAAGAAGTTGGAGAACAAAGGGGCAAGTAGCAGCGGTATAAAGCCACTCTATTTGCTCGTATTGATAAGGAAGCGCGCGATTCTCGCCGGCGGAAATCGCATCACCCTTCCCAAAACCACGAAACCGCCCTAAGGAGCATTTCGGGGTGAATTTGGCATGAAATCACGACGTGCGTAATTGCCGATGTTAAAAGAATCAAGTTAACAAGTGGTATGCCCCAAGATGGGCCCAAAAGCGAAATCCGTAATGCACGGAATAAATGGGTACCACCCGAAACAACATCCTCTTATGGTATGCCTCATGTGGGGCCAAAAGGCGATAAGCGTTCTGAGCGAAATCGGAGTCTTAGTAAAGATGATTTTTGAAACATACAAGAGATCGATCGGCACTGTGTCCGGGACAAAAACGACTCAAAACAAAGAGAATTCAGCGAGTTCTTCGTGACCTCTTTGCCCAACGACAAGCACTCGGGAAGGCTTAACGGTGGAAGGCATTCGATCATGAAGCACTCGGGAGACTCTTGTGGGATAGGTATGTCCGGGGCCCTGTGATCCTCCAAGGCTCGGCCGAACAAACTTGGATCATGTCATTGGATAAAAGCTGAAGGTTACTTGGGCCAAGCAAAGCGTGAAGAATCGAGGATAGGCCTTAGTTAAAAAGAAAGTGCGTATTAGGCGGGGATGATTGTAATCCAAGCCGTCTGAGCCGGGATAGAAACCCCTACTTCGTATCCGAGTAGGACTCAATATTGTAACCGCCCTTCTCTATTATATAAAGGGAGGGGACGGGGCATCTCAAACACAGAACATCTTATCGGCAATCAGCTAGCCACATATAATTCCAGAGCAGAGGACTAGGGTATTATCTCCACCGTGAGAGCCGAACACAGTATACATCGGGTGTTCTTGTGCTACCATCGAGTTTGGGTCAGTAGCGTAGCCTCCTTTTTCATTATTAGCCGTAACAAGCGTCGACACCTCCCTCGCATTTTTTTTGAGAATTTTTGAAAACATGTACATCGATTTTTATAGATTTTATGATTCACATAGTATATGTTGACTTTTACTATCCAAAAATGACATATTACTCACTATTACACAATATATTCTTGATTTTTATAATTCACACAGAATATGTTGACTTTTATTATTCAAAAAATAACATATTACTTATTATTACACAAGATGTTACTATATTATGTGTAAACCAGTTTTATCGTGTAAAATATATTAAAACCACATGTACATGTTTTCAAAAATTCTTAAAATTATCATACATAAGAGGCAGATTATACTTTCCTGTAAAATTTGAATACCAAAATCAATTTCATTTCAAAGATAGGAAATTAATAAGCACTAATCATTAATTAATACTGAATTTGTTCTTTTCATATATTTAAAATGCGACTGAGTTTGGTATTTAAATTTTACAGGGCTATATAAACTCACATCCTCTACCTATGGTAATTTTTTAAGAATTTTTTAGAACTTGTAAATATAGTTTTCACGGACTTTTACTGCTAAATAATTAAAAACTATATGTATAAGCTCAAAAAATTCTCAAATTATCATGTCATTTTTATATCATTCAAATGTGAGTGAGTTTGATATTAAAATTTTATGGGATTGTAGAAGCTCACATCATCTACCTATGGTAATTTTTTGAGAATTTTTCAAAATTTATACATATATTTTTCACAAATTTTACTAACAAATGACTGATCTATATAGAATATATTGTAGATGTAGTAATTTTATACTATATATATATATATAGAGAGAGAGAGAGTTTGTTAAAGCCTGACTCATCCAGTGCTCGGTAGATTTTGCGAAATCAAGTGACAAAAATGTTCGATCAGACCATTCATCTTCTTCATCTTGTTGAAATGTACCTACATACCAAATTTCGTATTTTTGACAAATTAAAAAATACGAAATTTGTGAGGTACATTTCAACAAGATGAAGAAGATGAACGGTTCGATCGAACATTTTTGTCACTTGATTTCAAGAAAATCACTGAACGGGAGAAACTGTGCTTTGAAGTTGATTTAGTAATATTTCATATATATATATATATATATATATATATTTGTTAACATACATAGGTCAGTATGTATTGATTTACATTAGCGATGCGTATAGTATAATAGTAAAATATAATTATTGATACTCGTTGATCGGTCATTTTAGCGATAAAATTCTATGAAAACTATATGTATAAGTTCTAAAAAAATTCTTAAGAAATTATCTATACGTAGGGAATGTAGTAATCTCATGCTACTGAAATCCCTTAAGTGGTCACGATTTACTGCGGTTTTGTGGTCGCGAGTGTCTTTTTCGATTTTCGTAACTTCATGCTGGGCCAACGCCTACCTAGCTCGCCCGTACATAAGTGGTAGCCCGCGTTGCGTAGGTCACCCTTGATTTTTTTCGTATTTTTTGGGCCGTATCCAGGCTGTCATGAACTCTGAAAACCCCTAAGTAGCCACGATTTCATGGTTTAAGTGGTCATGAAAGTGCCTTTTTTCGATTTTCGCAATTTTGTGCCGGGGCAGCATCCGGCCATCTCGCCCGTACATAAGTGGTGTCCCGCGTTGCGTAGGTCGTCTGTTATTTTTTTCATATTTTTTAGGCCCTATTCGGTGGGCCCTACGAGGCTACGAAAATCCCTAAGTGGGATGCGTATCACTAACAAAGTAAAATAATTTTTCCAATTCATTGCATCACAAGAAGTTTTTTTTGGTAATTTTTTCCGGTTGAATACAACAAATTGTTAAAAAAAAAATTTTTTTTTGCTACAGTACACAATGCTACAGTGCCTATCGCCCCGTACTGGGGCGATAAGTCTATTTTTAATTTTTTTGCTCTGTCGTTAAAAATTTGAAATTTCAGATTCTTGAGCAGTTAGGCAAGTACTGTCGCCTCAAGATCTGGACGATCGCCCGTCTTTGAGGCGACAGGCTCTACTTTTCAATTTTTTTGCCCACCGATTAGTTTTGAAAAAATTTAAAATAAATATTAAATAAAAAATTCTTTCCCTTGGGTAGGGGTGCAATCGGATCGGATTCGATCGGATATCGCTCTTTCCATATCCTAAACCATATTTTTGTCGGATTCGGAATCGGATTCGGATAATACCGGATCTGGATCTGACGCACGGATAATATCGGTAGCGGATTCGAATCGAATCTGGAGGCGGAATCGATGCAGTATCGAATAATTTTTGTCGGATAACGCAAAAAGCAGATACATATAAAGCACACATATAACATTGATTAGACAGTCGATGATAAGTTTCGAAACATAGAATGATACATAAATAATATTACAATAAGTCGATAAAATGACCATAAGGTCCGCAACTCCATGTTTCATAAAGAGACAATACAACTCCATGTTTTATAAAGAGACAATACAACAAGTCAATAATATTTATATTATATCATAAGGTATATTTTTATATTTTTTAGGTATTATTTTTATAAAATTATTTTTAAAATGTACTTTTTAAAAAAAAATCGTATATTGCGTCGTTGGTCGATGGCGGTTTATAAATGGCCTCGTGGGGCTAGCGGCAGTAGCTCTGCTCACGCACGCCCATCGGGCGTCCTCCGTAACTCCGTTACGGCTTGACTCTTGAGGCCTACGTCGCGCTTGACCAACCACAACCGCTCCAGGGCCGCGCCGGTCTGTGCCGCCGACGATCGATACCTAAATCTGGCGCACCAATGTAATGGGCGGCCAACGCTGTGGGCTTGATCGGATATCCGAAAAGCGAAATCCGGATATATCGAAAAATATTGAAATATACCGATCCGGCGGATAGTTATCTACGAATCAAACCGAATCGAAATAAAATATCCAAACCGAATCGAATCCGAAAAATATCCGAAAAAATCCGAATCCGATCCGAACTCATCCGGTCGGTCGGTCGGACGGAAAATATCCGATCCGATTGCACCCCTACTTGCCGGGCCAGATCGTCCCCTGCCCCATGGCAGGCCGCAACCGGAGCTTCGTACTGTGGCTCCACGGCCTTGGCGACTCCGGCCCAGCCAACGAGAACATCCGCACCATCTTCTCCGCCCCAGAGTTCGGCCTCACCAAGTGGGCTGTGGGCGTTCCCCTTCGCCCCCAACTCCCCCGTTTCCTGCGCAACCGTGCGCCTCCGTCCCCTCCTCTTCTCACCCACCCGTACAACTTCATCAAATTAACATCACCTAATTCCAAGAACAATTTTTTCCTCTTGCAGATGGCGCTGTGATGCCGTCATGGTTCGACATCCACGAGCTACACATGAGAGCTGTGAGTTCACTCGCTCCCTCCCATTCCATTTATATAAACAAACACTAACTGCAATAGTGGATAACTAGATATTGGTCTGGCTCAAATCTTTAACGTGTAGGGTTCTCCGCAAGATGAGAGTGGGGTTCTTAAGGCTGTGGAAAATGTGCACTCCATGATTGACAAGGAGGTAGCTGATGGCATCCATCCTGAGAACATATTTGTTTGTGGGTTTAACCAAGTTACCAAGGAGGTAGGACTGTGGACTGATACTTTGCATTGGACGTTTCCTGGGGAGGGCAAACTTTTGTGATGTGAACTAAGTAGTGGATTGTGTTTCGGCTGGCAGGTGCTCTGACATTAGCAAGTGTTTTGCTTTATCCGAAGACGCTAGGAGGAGGCGCCAGTGTTCAGCGGGTGGGTGCCTTTCGGTTTGTCAGTCGTTGAGAGGATTTCACCTGAAGCGAGGAAGGTATGCAACCTTGTCATCCTTTGGTTTCTTCTGCTTAATTTAATACACAAGCACAAGGTGCCAGGAAGATTAAATGTATGGGTTGGTAGAAATTTCTAAACGACGAGAGATTTAACCGATGATGTTTGCTTCCTTAGGACCTTGCCATTGCCTTTTTGAATAGAAATTACTGTTCTTATGCGCCCCAACACTGCCGGAACCCCTACCTGCACTTGTATGGCCATACCCACGATTCATCGTGTAAAGATTTCATCAATTTGAGTGGGACTGCAGTTGCACCTGTTACTGATCAACATGAACAAACTCGACAACTAGATTTTAGTGGTGTTATTTTGGCAGCTAACATGTTGGATTGAACTATTGAAGGGGTTTCCTTATGAAAGTGATCAAATGAAAAGATAAACGACTTACCTGAATGTTGCCAAATGAAATTCACTCTATCTGAACTTCAGCAGTTTCAGAGTAGATACTTCAAATTTAATAGTCAGTACTGCCCCTTAAACATCAAATATTACAAATATCACGGTGGTCCAAACTTACATATCAATTTGGTGCCAGTATAATTAAATTTAGGAGGAAGAAGACAAGCCCCACTTTTGGACTTAGGATCCAGGTTAGGAAAAAAGATTATTTTATAATGGCAACTAACTTTGACATAACACTGCATAATATTAATTAAATTACACACCTACTTTCACAACTTAATCACTCAAGTGGGGTGTTAGTTTACACAATAATGATTATAACATAAAATTTTGAAGGATGCCATCAGCAATTTTACTCTCTCTCTCTCTCTTGTTGAAACGGGTAGGCATAACAACAGCCTACTGATTTGATTAAGAGAGAAAAGAGTCAGGAAATCTACACTCGTCTTTATATGGTCGTTAGTTTGTCTTGGCTGATATTCAATCATTGAACTTTTCAGACATGGAATAACTGACAACGGTGTTATTTGAATCTGGTCAAGCTGGCCCAGCATTCTTGTAAAGTGCTGGTGTTAGCTGTGAATTTAAGGTAATTTTCTGCATGTTCGCCTTTTGTCCGGCTTCAGATGACCTTCGATTTCTATGTTTTATTACTACCCTTCGATTTCTATGCGAGCTCTGATCTCTCAACTTATCAAGCTATCATGTACATTTATCAGGCATATCCAGATTTTGGTCACTCAATGTCCAAGGAAGAGCTAAATTCTCTTCAGGCATGGATCAAGGGTCGTCTAAAAGCCTCTCAAGATAAGGAAAGTTAACGTTCTGTAGTTCTGGCCGCCATCACTTCTCCAGTATAGCAGCAAATTGGCGAATGCAGTCATAATGAAGTTTCATTTGTTGTTGATGACTTTGGATAATCCAAGTTATTATGTGAGACTTCTCGTGTCGATGAATGTGTCAAAAGTCAAAACGGATATATGACTGATGGACTACACCGCTACTGGTCCAGGAATTTGTTTACTATGTTTCTAGGTACGACGAACTGCACGTAAATGGTGTTGAATAACCGAATAGATTTCCTATCTGTTTCTCTAATCGACTGTCTATTGATACCATGCATTGTATCTTTCCATATTTAGTTCAATTCCAATGTTCCAGCCGAATATCAGTGCCATACGTTGTGAGAACGGCACATAGAACATAAGCTATTAAAGATACTGGGAACGTTTTGTCGGCAATGGATGTACTCAAACATATGTCATGCATAGGAGGCCTGCAGGTTTAGGTTGTGTTGTCTTGTCTTTTGCGAGCATAATCAGCACATGTACCGTGATGCACAGGGATATCTGCCACTCTACCTTCCTGTCTCGCACTCCTTGGAAGCCCACTTTTTTTTTCGAGAAAATCTATAAAATGACACTGAATAACTATATGATTTACAATACATCACTTGTCGTGAGGTTGACATGTAGGGCTCGGATCTATATGTTAGTGAGACATCGGTGGTATGTTGCAGACATAAAATGTTATTAAGTGGTATATAAGTGATTGTCCTTTTTGTTTCTCTGACGAAATCTTTGGAAGCAAGCGCTTCATTCAAGCTACTGCGTGCCGTGCGTCTCCAAGGGATTTCACTTTCTGAACATTCAGTCAGCCTGCCTAAAGCGCCCAGTCAAACTAAACTGCCTGTGGCCTACATTGCCATGCATGTTCCTTTCAAAGATCTGTCATATTGGGAGACCAGTTTTACCACCGTACGTGGTCCAGTTGATCATTTCCTCGTGCCGACCACACCTCGCTGACCATTTCAAGGCGAACGAACGGCGACTTGTGATCGCCGGGCTGGGCGCTTGCGGCTGCGATCGAGTTGTCACGACCTGATTCCCTGATGTTACTTTCTGCGTTACTTCAGAACAAGCGACTTCCACGCAGGTCTAAGTCGAACTGCAGCCGTCTCGTTTCCTCTGCGCGTGAGAACGCGAGGTCCCGAATCCAAATCTCTCTTCGCATTTTGCTTTTAGATCTGTGATTTTTCCTGGTTGGAGCACATGAACACTTCATAGCACTAGTGTCGACCTGATTGCTGTTTATTAGTCACGGTCTGTGTCGGTTTAGGAAGATTTCTCCAGACTATTACTCCCTCTGTTCCCGAATGCACGTTATTCTAGCTTTCAAATTTTGTTTCGGAATACATATCATATTACAATTTTAATATGATTTTTATTATTTTTCTTTTTATACACTTCCTTTTAACTATTTCTAATATCATTTGCTATCATGAATGAGAGCAACACACTGTCTAAAAATATAATAAAAAGGGTAATCATTAACATACCTATATGTGCAAGAATTGGAGAGCAACCGGCATGGCCACCTGTCACCTTGCATTTTTGCAAAAAAACCCTTCCATTTCTCCGAAATTACGGATAGGTCCCTGTGCAATTTTCTAAGAGGCAAAGATATTTTTTCCGCTTCGCGTTTGGGTCCCTGGCCGGTATTTTTACTGGAAAAGCCTCCGTTAGTTTCAAATCACGAACAAGCCCTTTTCTCATTTTTCGGGATAGCGAGCAGGTCCAAAAATAACATCCAGTCCCCGCTTCTTACGTTCGAGTCCTTTCTCCGTTTTCCGGAAAAATGTTTTCGCCATGAAAAACCGGAAAAATTTTTATCGCCGCCCAAAAACCGGAAAAATGTTTTCGTCACAAAAAAACGCAGATTCATCGAAGTTTTATAGCAACTTATGTATTTGCTAACGGATCGTATCGCGGGTTTTTTAAAAATATAGATTCGTCATGATTTATAGCGACGAGTGGATTGACGATTTGGGTCCTAACGACCCATTTTTTTAGCAAACGCAACAAAAAAAAAAAAAAATATTTTCGACACCCAAAAAGCGGAAACAATGTTTTCGATCCGTGGATCGCCGGTGGGTCCTAACAACCCATTTTTTAACAAACGCAACAAAAAACCAAAAAATTGTTTTCAAGGCACCAAAAAAACGAAAACATTATTTTCGTCACAAAAAAAACACGGATTCATCGAAGGTTTGTATCAACTTACAGTGAACACGTAGAGTATTAGGCTCGATAAAAGAATGTTGCCATCTCTGATAATTTTTACCCTTTTTTCCCCTGGACTATTTTTGACCGGTTGGTGGTTTTACAAAAATAAAAAAAGTTTATTTTTTCGAGCGCATACTATCGAAATTCAACCGGCGCAGCGTAGCGCGCTTTTCTACCTAGTACATTCTTATGTAGATATGCTTTAATAAAAACACAAAAATCTAGAATAGCATATCTTTAAGGCCAGACGAGTTACCGTTCGTGTATAGATTCTTTGAGGAGTAATTGTGAAACGTTCTTCGAGATTCGATTTTCTAGTCATAACAAATAAACCGGAAATCGAAAACCGAAACCGTTAAAACCGGAACCGAAACCGAAAAAACCGAAACCGAATTATTTGATTGTTGATTCGGTTAATTGTATGAAATAACCGAATTTTTTTTGGTTAATTCGGTTTTAACTTTCGGTTAACCGAACTAACTGAACTTTGATAAAGAAACTCACCAAATCAAAGATATATTGAAAGCTCCTCGTCTGTTTGCTATCGTCATAGATAGTCAGAGGCTCCTTTCTCAACGCCTGAAACCATAATTGCACAAGGAGCGTTTTAGTATGAAACAAACAACTAGACTGTCCTTAAATTCAAATGTCAAAAGAGGAGGCTACAAACGGTGGCTACCTGAGCAACAAAATTGCTAACGACACGGCCATTATCATTGCCAAGTTCGGTTAATTCGGTTAAAACCGAAACCGAAACCGAATTATCGGTTAACCGAATTGTCGGTTACCGAAATTTTCAAACATAGTTCGGTTTCAATTTTGAAATAACCGAATTTTCAAATAAATCGAAAACCGAAACCGAATTTTTCGGTTAAACCGAACGCCCAGGCCTAACCGGGCGCATCCATGGGTCCCAATTAGGCCACCGGTTCCACCAGCTTAGACCTTCTCTAGCGGGAAGCGCAAGTGGCTGCGCAAACCCATTTTATGCGCTCGGCCCTTTACTGTAGCAAGTCCAGGAGCCCACGCAAGTGGCGGCGCAAAATGGGCAGGGGGGTCGAAGGCTTTGCATCCGCATGCGTTCTCTCTCATCCGTGCAAAAGGACTGAAGCGTCGTGATGAACTGGAGCGTCACTCACTTTGGGTGCGAAGCGATCAGTGCGGACGCGGGACTCAACGACACAAGTCTTTGCGTGTGCTGCTGGGGAGGCTAGCAAAATCCACCTCCTGGGCTGCCGGGCAAAAGGCCCAAATACACACTCATTTTTCCAAACCCTGCTGGAGAAGGTCTTACGACGATATTTGCATCCGAAAACCATTGTGTGGTTCAAGAAAGGAAAGGATGGAGCTTTATCGACGGCGAGACGCCGGCGAGGGAACGGAAGGACACGATACAACTAGTATTTGAAGCATAGTAGAAATCAGGTTCGGCCTTTTAATTTATTAAGAATATAAGTATAAATAAATAATAGTTAATAAAAAGCATAGTAAATTTATATTGAATAAAATAATACTATCATAAATAGTTATTATTTTAGATATCTGATCTTTACAACACTGTTCTAATCACTAATTTCTATTATATTATATTTATAGAACTCAATAAAATTTATAATATTACGAAAGTACTTTCGAAATAAATATATACATATAATTTTCATATATCTAGTTTAAATGTCTAAAAATATATTAACAATTAAAGTTTCAAAGATTTAATCACATCTATATCGAAAACGACGATTATCTATGAAAAGCATATATATGGAGTAAAAGAGCTCAACAAACGAGCCGGAGAGGTGGCAGTAGAAAACGCGACCTGCGCAATGGATTCTCCCAATCTTTCGAGAATAGCGAAGTGAACAGAAGCCAAAGTCCCCTCCCCACTCTAGCTCCTCGCTTACCGCCCCATTACCTGGTCTTCACCGCACCACCTCGACAGAGAGTAAAAATTATAAAAATATCACTTTTAATATTGTCCCTCGCTAAAATACTACTCTCTTGTTAATATGTGAGCCTAGAGAGATAAAGATCATCTACAGTACCTACAATGATGGTAGACAATTGTATCTGTCCGTTCTCTCAATGGATGGTTCATATTTATTACAACAGTGCTTTCTCTATAATGATAAACGACGCTGGAAAAAACATAGGCTCCCGAATCCAAATCTAATGACTGATAGTGGACTGCTAGCGTTATCATCACACTATCGACCGCGTAGGAACCGGATCACCTCTATAGTTACTACTAGTCTACTACACCAGTTTTTACTGCCATTGCTTTGCACCTCCTTCAGGACATTTTCTTGCCCTCTTCCAATATGCATTTTGGACTGCTGGTCATATCATACTCTTCCAATATACATTTCTTGGACTCTGCTCGTTGTATCTATTGAATTGCATGTAACAGCTAGTTCACTTAAAAGATTAAGCTTATAAGGAAAAATGGGCAATTCACTTATACTTCAACACTCCCTTTCATGTGTAGTCTCCCTCAGACCTAGGGCGTAGAATAGAAGTGGGCTACAATTATTTTTTTAATTGTGTCAACTGAGTCTTGAACTCAAGATCTTTTAGCTTTGATACCATATTAAGTTGCATGTACCAGTTTACCAAAAAGCTTAATCTTATAAAAAATAGACAATTCACTTATACTTCAACACTATCATACAATGCAAGAGGCAAGCCAAGTAGGACGAATACCAGTCAAGTAGGAGTAGCAGCAGTATAACAAGGTAAGAGAGTGCTTCCTCGATTACCGACATTACATCATCTTTATATCCTACTAGAAAACTTTTACATGACGTAACACGCGACGTGTCATTTTTAGAGAATTTTTTTGGCGGTGCTTTATTTTTAAACCGTCGAAATAATAAGCTAAACAGATTGAAAGAACACAATTTTTTCACGGCGTAACACGCCGCGTGTCGTTTTCAGAGAAAAAATTTCTTTTTCGGTGGTGTTTTATTTTTAAATCGTCGAAATAATGGCGGAACGGTGAAAGAACACAAAATTTTTTTGGCGTAATACGCCACAAGTGTTTTACCCAGAGAAAAATTTTCTTTTTTTTGACGACGTTTTATTTTTAAATCGTCGAAATCTTGGCGAACGATTGAAAGACACAAAATTTTTGCGCGCAACACACCACGTGAACGGAAAAAAATAGAGATAAATTGTAGAAATATCTTTTTGTGAATTAATTGGAAAATATTGAGGTCGATTTGGAGAATCGCAAAATTTTTCATGACGTAACACGCCAAGACGTCTGTTTTTTCAGAGAAAAATTTCTTTTTCTTGCTTTTATTTTTAAATCGTCGAAATAATGGCGGGCAATTTGAAAGACAAAATTCTTGGCGTAACACGCCACGTGAACAGGGAAAAATAGAGATAAATTTGTAGAAATATCTCTTTCGATGAATTATTTCGACGAATTATTTGAAAAATATTGGAGACCAGAGCTTGAGAACATGGCGGGGAAAAAGTCTAGAGAAAAAAGGTGAAAAATTATTAGAGATGACAACTTTCTTTTGCCAAGTCTAACACTCTCGGCGTTCACCGAGTAATAATACATGTTTAAAAATTATCAGAGATCGAGATTGGAAATCGAGGTGGGAAAAAGTCTAGAGATAGAACAGCACATATATTTCTAGTAGCGAAAACATTTTTTCCCGGGAAAAACGGAGAAAGGACCTAGACGTAAGGAGTAAGGATCTAAATATTACGTTTTTGGACCTGTTCGCTATCCTGAAAAATTAGAAAAGGGCTTGTTCGTGATTTGAATTTAGCGGGAGGTCTTTTCTGTAAAATAACGCACGAGGGACCCGAACGTGATTTTAGAGGAAAAAATCTTCCTCTCATAAAAAATCACGAAAGGTCTATTTGTAATTTATAAAAATACCTAAACGCAAGATTTTTTTGAGCCGAACAATCGAGAGGACGGCAACTTTTGTGACGTGGATCGATGAAGAGCACGGGAAGTTTTGCCACTTTAGTATAGGGTATGATGCAAAATGCCCTCCTTTCCCAATCCAACAGGACGGAGAATCTTTCTGTATAACATTGATAATTTTGGAGGTTTACTTGAGTACGACCATCTAAATTTATATGATATATACATACATCGAATATAACGCTTAAAGATAATAAATAAAGGTAGTAGCCATTTTTAATATCTCATTAGTTCATACGCTAAGAGTAAATATACCCTATAAACTTAGATGTTGAGAGTATTACATAAAATTCTACTAATGCTACTTGTATTGTGTATTTAGAAGCCACAGATCAACAGTGAGCTCCTTTCCACTGACCATTGCTTCTCTAGAGCGTTTTGTTCGCCGGCTTTTTCACAGCGTCCAGTTATCCACTGTGTTGCTGTCGCTGCTGACTCACTCACTGAACGACGCCTGGCCCACGGCACAGTGAGAGCGACCGATCAAAATTAACCCGAGCAGGCCCACGCTCTTGCAGACTTAGTATACAGTACAAGTAGTACCAGTCTCCCAATTGATTGCTATTCAGGACGTGAGAAGCTAAGGGGCTGTTTATTTTAGTTTTAAATTATTTTAAAAATAATTTTAGATTATAGTTATAAACCGATTCTCTAAAAACTAAAATCTAAAAATATATATAAAGTGAATTGCAGATTCTAGCGTATATGAATGGACTGGATTGTGAGAATCGAATTTTAAAATAGGACTGTTTATTTTTTATTTTGCTTTTGATATCAGAATCCAGAATCAAAAGAAAAAAAAAACCTGAATATGCTCCAAATCGAATGAGATCAAACCGAAGCCGAGTAAACAAGGCAGCAAAAGGAGCTGCAAAATGAGCAATAATGGAGAGGGTACTGATGCCAGGGGCGATGTGCAATCAACGCAAATGTAAATGCGTCATAAAAGGTTCCTGAGGTACCTCATTCTTTAGCCTTTGCAGTTTGCGGCGCCTGCCTGCCAAATCGAAAAGAAGAAGATGAAATGCAGCCGTTTCTACTGAATCAGTCGCTGCTGCAACTTGCTTTCTTTATTGCCTTTGCAGCACTGGACCGCTGGTACAGTCGTACTCTTCTTTGCCTTGTAGGATTGTAGTAATACAGAGAGGGCAGTGCAGTTTGCAAATGCATGCAGGGCATTCTATTCGAGGTTTTCAAATTTAATTTTCGTACCGCATCACGGGGTGGCTGAAATTAAAAATTTTAGTGAGATTTCAAATTTCAACCGAAATTCAAAATTAAATTTCAAATTTGGTATTTTGAGGCTAGCAAAACCGAAATTTCAACCAAATTGACCAAATTCAGTCCTTTTCAACCCCTTGTGAAGTGATCTCCACCAAATTCACGGATCTAATAGCTCTAGTTCTTAGGGTCTGTTTGTGAGAACTCAGCCCTAACTCCACTCCTGGATCTGTGGAGCACCGCCAAACACCCCAACTCTAGAAAACAATGGAGCAGCAAACTCAGGTGGAAGCAAAGTTCCAGTACAATTTTTTGGAGCAAGGAAATAGGTGCTCCACGGATGGGTTTTTTCAGAGTAGACGTGGAGTTGAGGTGAAATTACCCACCTTTGCCACAGGGGTAATACCCTCCCGATCCCACCGACCCTGCTCTCCCCTTGCCGCTAGGGCTTGCGGCTCCCCTCCCTTGCCGCCGCCCCTCCCCTCGCGTCTCCCTCCCCTCCCGCTTCCCCTCTCGTCTCCCTCCCCTCCCGCTCCCCTCCCTGCGCCTTCGGTCGGCCACCGCGCCCCTCCGCCCCTGCGCCTTCGGTCGGCCACCACCCCTCTTCGCCTTCTCCCAGCAAAGCGCCCCTCCGCCCCTGCGCCTTCTCCCAGCGAAGCGCCGGCGACACCTCCTCCCTGCGCGGCCGTCGCCGCCCTCCTCCCAGTTTGGCCGCCGCCGCCCCTTCTCCCAGCGAAGCGCCGGCGACCCTCCTCGCGTCTCCCTCCACTCCTGCTGCCCATCTCAGCGTGCCAAGGTGAGAAAAATTTTGTACGAATTCCATAGGACCAGATGTATTGCTTGTTTGTGTAGTACCAGATGTAAGCATTGTGGAATTAGAGATAGGATGGATTCTTGTTATATTTTGCAAAGGACAGACAAGATCCAGGCATGACATTTCTTGTATGTAAACATTGTTTGATGTATGAATTCAGAATTTGCCTCAAGAATGGAAAAAATAGCTCGTAGTTTTTGGGTCACTGGCCCTGTCCATTGTTTGACTAATTTGCAATTAGGGAAAGGGAAAAGTAAATAATGCACAGTGGCACTGTTTTGACATGATTAAAAGTGCACCATTAGCAAGAAGGCAATTTTCTGGCACTGTGTTATTGATGTAAATATCTTCATAGACGCTGGTTGTTCGTAATTCAGATACATATGAAGAGATCTCAGTGTTTTGTTTTAAGAGGAGAACTAGAGTCTACAATGGTAAAATGAGTAATTTCTGGTAGCAGTTGATAATTGAATTTGATTATCCTTTACCTGAGTGCTTCACGAATGGCTTTACTGCAGTTGATAATGGGAAATGCTATGCTGCTGAACTGGGGTTATTCCCTTGGTTCTGTTTGTTGTTTTAGAATGGGCAATTTGGGTTTCCTTCATAAACTTGTTGCCTGATTATCAGACAATTCTGACAAAGATTAGACAAGCACCTTGAATATTTCCTTCATAAACTTGTTGCCTGAGTATTCTTGTCATTTCTGTAGCACAGTCAGTCATTGCTTTCCTTGTTGCCATTCTGCATGCTAGTACTCACAAAAAGATGACTGCATACACACTGCAGTTAATGGATTTGATTACTATGGAAACATGCATTTCTTAGCACTTTCACAATGGTTACGGTTTGTAACCATTTGCTATAAACCATGTTCTGTCAACCAGCCGCACCAATTTTATCTTCTGAATTGCCTGCCAACCTGGACTGGCTATAGCCATCTATAGATGGTTATTCGAACACAAGAGTGAGATCAATCCATCACTTCACCTGTATGCCCAGAGACACTAGCTCCTTGTATATTTCTTCCAGTGCCGCAAGTCCTGAAGTGTCCAGTATAGCAATGGTAGACTTCTTTGTAGTTACTTAAGTGTGTTGCAAAAATGCATGCATCAGGTCTAGATGGCTGTTTTATGCTCTGATAATATTTCGCATCAGTGTGCAGTGTAGCGATGGTAGACTTCTTTGTAGTTACTTCTTTGTATGTAATTTTTATGCTCTGATAATATTTCGCAATATGATGATAATCTGTCCAGATGGCTGTTGAGTGGAATGATTTGAACACTAGAATTATTTGTGAGTTGTTTGCTGAACAAGTGGAGATTGGAAACCGACCAAACACGCACTTGAACTCTGTTGGTTACATAGAGATTAGAAAAAGGTTTAAAGAAAGAACGGGCATAGAACTCAACAAGACTCAACTTAAGAACAAGTGGGATAAGTTGAAAGTTGAATTCTGACATGGAATAAGTTGTTGTTGAGGCGGAGCAGCGGGGGTTGGGACCATGAGAAAGGTACTCTTCAACGGGATGATGAATGGTGGGAGAAGGCAAAGAAGGTTAGTTTGTGCACATATTTCCAATGTGCGGGACATTCCATGATTAATGAAGTAATTTATGTTTATTTTCAATGTGCGGGACATTCGGGTTGTGCCAAATTTAAGAAAAAAGGCATTCAAAAGCGAAGACCTTCTTCGGCAAATGTATCGTGACATTTCCAATGATGGTGAAGACCATTGGAATCCTATGGGTAGCACCCAAGAGCACCTTCGCAAATAGTGATGCACAAAATGTAGCTACTGAAGAGGCGGGAGGATGAAGGCATGAATGATGATGTGATTCGATGATTCTCCCGGCACTAGTAACGACAAGAGAGCGTGCTCGTCTTGTTCCCGTAAAGGCAAGAAGGTTAAGACAAGTACAGCTCTTGTCATTCAAGAAAAAATTACGAAGATAGTGATTCGGCCTCATCATGGGGTGCTAAACATGCAGATCGTACTTCCATTGCACAAGTCATGGAACTTGTTGTTGCTTGTGGTGCAAACTATGGAAGCAATGAGCATTACATTGCTCTTGATTTGTTTGTGAAAAGGAGCGAGAGGAGATGTTCATGACATTGCCCGATAATGAGATTAGATTTGATTGGCTAAGGAGAAATACGTTGACAAGTATGGGCAATAATGAGATGTGTTTGAACTAGTTGTTTTGTTTTCTTATTTGTGTAGCAAGAATATTGTACCATGTCATGTTTGGATATTGTCATTACGTTTCAAGACAATTTGTTTGAAGACTATTAATTATTATCATTGTATTTGAAGACTATTAATTATTGTCATTGTATTTGAAGATTATTATTATTGTTGTGTCTCATATTGATGTTTATTATGCAGATGTCGAAAGTGATAGTGATGATTCTAGTGAAGAGTTGGAAAATTTTTTGATATGGTTTTGGGTCTTCTTTGAAATAGCTCAAATATATTGTGAGTTTTACCTACACAAGGCACCACCAAGGACATCACGAACAAGTGGCATGGGATGGTTGATTGAGGCGTTAAAGACTCTGGAGAATGTCATACCCAACTACGTATGAACCAAACTATCTTCATGGATCTACATGGTTTCTTTGGTGAATAGGTATGGATTGCAATCATCTATACACATGAGCACTTATGAAGCGCTAGCAATTTTTCTATTTACATGTGGTGGATGTGAGTCAAATAGGAGAGGTCAAAATCGATTTAAGCATTAGAGTGAAACCATTAGTAGGAAGTTTGATGAGGTTCTAAGCTGCTTGGTTGCTATGGCAAAGATTACCTAAGACCTCAAGATCCTAATTTAAATGGCGTACATAAGAGGATTAGAGATGATAAGAGAGCGTATCCACACTTCAAAGATTGTATTGGTGCTCTTGATGGAACTCATATTAGTGTAACTCTTGCTTTGAAGAGCAAATAAGGTATGTTGGAAAAATGGAATTCCAACCCAAAATGTGCTCGCAATTTGTGACTTTGATATGCGATTCACTTATGTATCAACTGGTCAGCAGGGAGCAATGCATGACACAAGTGTATTGTACCATGCGATCAGAGTGGATCGAGAGTTCTTTCCACATCCTCCACAAGGTAATGCACTTTCAATTTTTCATGTAATTTACAAGCAAGTATTGTATTGAAATAATAACTTGCTTTACCTTTTTATTTTGACAGCAAGTATTATGTTGTTGATGCGGGCTATCCTAACCGACACAGGTTACCTAGCACCATACAAGGGAGAAAGATATCATTTACGAGTGGCATAGAGGTATGGAACCGAATACTCCTAGGAGAAGTTCAATAGAGTGCACTCATCCGTGCGTAATGTTATCGGCGATCATTTGGAGTATTGAAAATGAAGTGGCAAATCCTATACAAGATGCCAAGCTATCCGATGCACAAACAAAAATGATTGTTTGCTACTATGGTGCTTCATAACTTCATACGTGAGCATGCTAGTGGAGATGGGACTTGAAAAAGTTGATCGAGATCCTAACTACATACCTACCATACCGAAAGATACAACAAATATGCGGTTCCTTATCAAGCGTCGATGGGACAACTACTCAACCAAATGTTGTGACTATGGATGCATTTCGAGATGAATTGGCAACTGCTATTGCGCTTTCATGGAATTAATCTTGTTTTTCCTATATGTTCTTTGATGGAACCATTTCACTTATATTTCATGGAATTAATCTTATAGTGTGGATCAATTTCTTTTTGTAATGGTTTTACTATAGGAAAACAGTTTTTTTTAATAAGAAGATACATGTTTGATCTGCTTAATTGGGAGCGGCCAAAACTCAAGATAAGCTAACCAAATCACTCATATATTAATTTCCTTGTTTCCCACTACCTAATCAGTAAACTATTATAGAGGATCTCTCCAAAACAGCCAGCCATTTTGTAGGCACCTCGGTGCTGTAGCACTAATCAAAGCCCGAAACAAGCCTTTAATTGTATCATCGATCATGTGACTAGCACTCCAATATAAAATTCCACACATCGATCATGTTGACACGATCGATCGAGCAACCTTTATTCCTTTTGAAAGTCATGCAACAAAGAAACAAACAAGCGAGGTCACCTGATTTTCTACTGGAACTGCGGAAAAGGAGTCTGACCATTGTCCTTCACTGTACAGTACTTTGAGGGTAATGTTGACCATTCACTATTATTCTAGGATCTGAAGCTAATCTCATAGCCAAACACCACAACTCCAACTCTAGTTCTGCAGTGGAGCTGCTCTACAGTGGAGTTGTGGAGCAGAGCTGAAAAAATGGAGCTGGAGTTCTGCCAAACAGCCCCTTAATATATCCATAGCTCTAGCTCCACATATTTGATGGAGTTAGAAATACTTAGCTCCACTAGATTCACGGATCTGATAGAGCTGAAGCTATGCCAAACACAGTCTAAGTTATGCAACAAAAATGGCATCATCAACTAACAATTGAGATTCCAGATTCGCTATCTTTCTTTTCAGATAACATATAGGCCATATTCATAGTTTAGTTCTTTAGGAAAGATACATAAATTTAGTCAATCACAATTGAATTAAGATCAAATGAGAAATATTGTTGTGAAAGCAATTGGTTTAAACTAATTTGTGAGACATGGCTATCGATCATACATTAACCACACACACGATCGCTTACCCTCCAAGAATTGACAGCAGGACAAGAAGCCTGTACCAATCTGAACGAAAAATGTCAGTGTAATAGCAAAAATATTGTATATGTATTTTTTACAAAATTTTCACATGTATTCCTCATATAGGTCATTACAATTTATTATAAAAAATTTGGTATTAAATACAATCCTACAAACATAAAAACATGTTGAATTTATGATCATCTCGGTCCAAAAAACAGAATCTCAGTGAAATCGACCGAAATCCTGCAAAAACCCTAAAATCGCTGTAGCAATTTGAAAATTTTTAATTTTTTTAACCTGCCGAGATTTAAAATGTTGCCCCAACCAAAAGCCGAGATTTGTGAAAGCTCCGCGAGATTGTATGTGCCCATAAATTGTGTCAGCAACCTACTTCTTATCCAAAGCCTTCTATCAACTTTCGATTTCGACAAATCATCACTTTTCACTCCCTAATAATTTTTTTAGTCTGGTATATTTTCAAACACAATTATAAAAATAGTCTCATCCTGATTACAGAAGCGCCGACAAGCGACACATGTTGACTACCACGCTCCTGCAACTCGGAAAGAGCCTGTGGTCAGGGATAAGACTATTTTTATAATTACGTTCTGCCGGTGTTTCTGTGATCGAGGATAAGACAATTTTTGTAATTACTTTTTAAAATAGGTCAGGTTTGAAAAAAAGTGTTTGCTAGAAGGCTAGAAGGGTGATTGGGCTTAACAACTACAGTGACTTCAGTTTTGGCCAATGCAAATGCGGCTGCTTTGGTTTGGTGCCAAAAGACATACGCAATTTTGTACAAGTAGCACCAGTTTGTGCTACTAATACAAAGTAAAAACTCATTGAATTAAAGTTGATGGATAAGCTTCGCACTGATTGTACTAAAGGAGAGAGCAAATTTGTGGAGTACACGTCCTTGACAAGCAGAATGAAACTAGTTCGCCCACGGCTAACTTTCGGTTTGCAAGTAGCATCTCTTCACATAATCACATTCTTTTCGATAGGAGTACCAATGCAGTGCAAGAGGAATGCTCCAATGGTTCTTTTGCCCCGTCCAGTAGTACAACTGAAAACAAAGGTCTCACAAAGAAAAGGTACACTTCAAAAGGAAGATTTTAAAATGACTAAAAAAAACTTGCGTTTTTTGTTGTCGGAAAAACTGGGTGACAGTAAGTGCTCCTCCACGAAGGGGTCCATATCAAATTTGTTGTTCTTTTACCACATTCCAGTTGTTGATGTGAATATGGTGTTTATTTTTTTGTTTAAGCAGAAACTCTATCGGTGGGAACTGCTCCAACTCACTAAATCAAAGATGCTGCCCACGATTCCATTATTAAGGGGCATGAACACCCACTAATGCAGGGAACACGCTTAACGAACTTGGAAAAACCTGCTTTGCGCAGATGCTTTTCCTTCCTTAATAGAGGAGGAATGGGCAGCCTGGCAGGCATTACTTGATACCACCTCCAATTGCAGACATCCCAAGCACTAAAGATTTCCCTCAAGCTTCATCCAAATCTAACCAAATCTTCCTCCTCCTAGTACTAGCAGGAATCAAACCAAGTTCCACACACACATGATACATAGTAACAATCAAAACTTGCTGCTGCTGCTGCTGCTACTACTGCAAGTCAATGCCAAACAATTGAATGGAAAGGATCTTGTTCTCTTACAAGAAGTTTCTTGTTGAACCGAAGGAGCAAAAATATGATACAGAAGAGGACGAAGGGTGGAAGTGTGGAACTGAAATTGGATTACATCATGTTAATTCCCCTCCAAACCTCAGAGTGCTCACCAGAGGGCAAGAAATCAAAGGAAAGAACAGCAAATAACATAGAGCAGAGGTGCTCTTGATCAAAACAACTACTAGCACTGACCTTGACCTGACCTGAGACCTCCTCCTTGGTGATCTCCTTCCTTGGTTGCCCTAATCTACAAGAACAAGTGAGAAGCAGCAGCTTAAGCTGCTCAGCTCCACGCCCCCCACACCTTCTCCCCGATGAAGCGCACCAGCCTCCCCACCGTGCTCTTCTCGGTGTTGCCGCCGCCGCCGCCGCCGTTGTTGCAATCGCTCTCGTTCATCATCATCTCGTCTTCCTCATCGCCGTCCGTGCTGCCCCCCTCTTCTTCCTCGTCGTCGCCATCGCCCTCGTAGTCGCCGTCCTCCCCACGATCACAGCCGCAGCCTTGGTGCTCCACGTTGACGTCCGCCTCCCCGGCGTCCGCGGGATCCTCATAGGCGTCGCTCCCGCGGCGGCCGCGGCGCCGGCGGCGCGGGGGGCCTGTTCCTCCTCCGCCACCGCCGCCGCCCTCCTCGACGGCGTCGATGATGCGGTGGATGATGTGGCGGTTGGGGGACGCGTCCCAGCGAGCCCAGAAGCTCTTGTAGCAGCCGAAGCAGCCGCAGCCCATCTCCGGCGGGTGGGGCCCACGGCGGCGGCGGCGCCCTCCCGCCGCGCCGCCGCCGGACAGCAGGTAGGCGAGCACCTCCTGCTCCTCCGCCGTGAGCGCCGACGCCAGGACCAGCACAGCGGCCGGCAGCGCCGCCGCCGCAGCAGCATCCGCCGGCGCCGGGTGCACCCTCCGGCCCTTCCCCTGGTACAGCTTCTTCATCCTTCTCACCGCCGGGTCGCTAACTCACTTGTACTTAGCCGCAGCTGGGTTTGGTGCCCACCAACCGCACGACGAAAAGGAAACGGGCGAGGGAGGAGGGGTTGGTGGGTAGGTGGTGGCGGTTCTCGTCGGCTAAGACGTTGCTGTTTGGAGTCGCTGCGGGATGGCGGCCGCGCAGCTCTTCCTGCCTCTGCCTGGCTGGCTGGCTCCCGCACCGCGCCGCTCTCCTCTCCCCTCTCGTCGTTTCGCTTCGTTTCTTGCCTTTTTGGGGGGTCAGCCAGGAGCCTTAACAACAAGGGTTAGATATATGCCACCACACAAACCGGTTATTCGAGATTTATCATCGTTCTTTTACTTTTTCGATATATACCATTACAAAACGTGTTTATTCGAAATATACCACCTTCATGACACATGTTCCGTCCGGTCAAACCGAGCAGGACTTAGCCACTTCGGACGATTTTGCCCCTCCGGACTTCTGAATTTCTATATTTAATTTAAGGCTAAAATGGTATTAATATTTTATGAAAATTTTTATCAAGATCTGAAATAATATTATTAATCTTACATAAAGTTTTGAAAATTTTATCTTTTATATTTAAATTTTAAAAATTCTGGCATTGCTATTTTCCTATTTTGAACTTTATTTGTTTTCTATTTTTGAATTTCCAAAAGTTTCAAATGTAAGTTTTAATTTTTTATATTTTTACCTGAGGTAGATGAGGATCTCGGGTCACCAAGGTAAAAATCTTAGCTTCAGATCTTCTTTGGAGATTTCTACAAAATTTTGACAAGACTTTCATGTGGAGGGGTAAAATCGTCCGAATTGCGCTCGGTTTGACCGGACAGGACATGTGTCGTGAGCGGTAGCATATTTCGAATAAGTACGGTTTCGTAATGACATATATCGAAAAAGTAAAAAAACGATAACAAATCTCGAATAACCGGTTTCTATAATGACATATATCCAATTAATCCCAACAACAACGACGAGGAGGGACCGAGAAGGAACCAGACCTAGTAATCTAGTATTAGCCTAGTTCGTACGAGGAAAGAAGCAATGACGAAATGGGATTCTCTGATGGGTATATCTCTTCGCTAGGCTTCTCTAGTTCCGGTCTGAGTACTCCGTCCATCGACTTTACCTGGCTTATTTTTTCAAATGATAAATATAGTGTATTTTATTTTTAAATATAAATTACTATAGAATTTTCTTTATATCCTTAATAAATATCTAAATTTATATGATATTTTTGTGTACATATATTAAATATAGCGTTAAAAAATAGTTAAGACAGTCTAATGATTTGTAATATCTTTTTACTCCTAAAATACTCTCTAAAAATGCAGTACGTGTCAGGTGGCCTCGACGGCATCGCAAGTATTTGGTATGACCACGTGTAAACGTAGACGGTCCTCACGACGGACAGCGTCGCGGCTGCTCTCTACGTACCGTAGACACGCACGCACGGACCTCGTGGTTACACTTACACCTGTTCTGGTCAGACCTAACGTCAGTCGTCAGGTCACCACCTACTATTAGATACCCAGTGGCTCGGAAGCATGGCGAGCCAAAAGCAAGTTTAGGTCTTTGGGGCCCAAGCTCGTTCGTTGGAGAGGACTGAAGAAAGGCACCAAGAAAGCGAGTTCCCTTGATATGGATTCAAAATGGTACACCTTTCTTCCTGGATGAAGGGTCGATCCTTTGCATTGGGAAGCCTTTGGAAGTTGTTGCCAAGGCAAGCAGTTGCAGTGTTGTGTTGAACTAAACTTGCTGAATAGAGTGCCAGAGTTGCAGAGTCTGTGTTTACTTCGCATTATTTCAGAGTCCCAGGTTACAACGTGTACCTGGATTAGTTTGTCAATTAAGCTAAGTGCCAGATAAACTACAATATGTCGCGTCAGTTAAGATATTAGATTCACTTAACAGAGTCGGTTGTTTTGAGTTTGTTTGGGAGATCTCCAAAACATATATGTAACTTTCATTATATAAGACTAATGAGAAATCAGAAAACGCTGTGGCGGCATTGTAGCTCCAAAATTCTGTATTATGTTCTTTGCTGTTTCGCAGGTTTGTTCATGTGTTCCCAAGTTGCTGCTTTGCACTACTTCTGAACTTTCGTCTATCAGGTTCAGATTAGTAGAAGCCAGGCAGCGACAAAGGTGAACAACAAGTCAAGATTGAATCGGTGACACACAACATTTGGTATCAGAGCTTTCTGGCTTAGAGACCATGGTACCACCACTGATCACGTCGGGATATAGTGATCAGTCTGGGAATAGAGCAGAATCGTCTTCCTCAGCAAGAACGCTATCAAGAACTGGGACTGCTGATTCAATAACTGATCCTCACAGATTCCAACTACAACCTATGGGCAGTAAAGATGAAGATCATCTTGCGATCTCTCAGCGTTTGGGCAGTAATTGAAGGAGACTCTCCTGTAGAAGAAGAAAAGGATCAGGGAGCTCTGGCTGCAATTTCTCAAGCAGTGTCAGATTCTGTAATGTTGTTTATTACAGAAAAAGAAACGGCAAAAGAGGCTTGGGAAGCAATCAAAGAGATGCGCGTTGGAGAGGAGCATGTCAGGAAGGCAAGGGTGCAAATGCTGAAACGGCGGCTTGATCGGCTGATAATGCAAGATTCTATCCAACATGTTGCTCACAGAAGCGATCGGTAGACTCCGGTGTTGGGTTGATCTCGTACGGCTCGGTCAGAGACCGAGTCCGTACCACGTCCGCGCCCTGATCGGGGGCGCAACAACTTTATTGGTTGCGACCCCCTGTCATACCCGCGCTATATAAAAGAAGGGACAAGGCCGGCACGCGAACAAACGTTCGCCGTAGCTCCTTGTGCCCCACATACACTCGAGATCCGATCTAACCCTAGCGCGGTGAAGTGACGGGAAGGCCGACGCCATCTTCATCCTCTTCTTCCTCTCCGTCCGAACGAGAAGCGAGAAGGCACACGGGAGCAAGAAGGGAACGTCGCTACATCCACTCCGTGCGACGGCTATGGCTTCCTCGAACAACTCCAATCCCGAAGGTACTTAAACTCTAAGTCCCTCTTCTAGGTGTTGGTTCTAGGCGCTAAGATCCACAAAGTCTATCAATGGTATCAGAGCAGAAGTTGGTAGTGCCTAACCCTAACCCTAGATGAAGAATACCTTCGGATTTTTGGTCTCGCCCGAAGCAATTAGAAGGAGAGGAAGAGCTTTTACTCTCAGATTCGAACCTTAGATCGGGATTTTATTCCCCAAACCCGTAGAACCCTAGCGATTTCTTCCCAAAATCCCGAAGAACCGAAACCATTAAAAACAAGAAAAGAGGAAGAAATCATTACACGGCTTTGCGTGCTAAATGCCATCGGCGCGACCCACAGGAAGAAAGAACCTCGCCGGGAAGAAGATGATCAGCGCATCGCCATGTTCCTCCTCTCCGAATTACACATCGCCTGCTGGTGCTTTTGCACCGCCATGAGGCTACTCGACGGCGTCGCGTCCACACCTGAGCAATCGGCGCTCGGCGAGGAACTCGCAGACAGCGCCGCCATCGCCGTCTCCGTCTCTCTCGCTCCCTCTCGCATGCGCCTGGAGTCGAAGCAAGCGGGAGATGCGGAGGTGAGCGAAACAAATGAAACTAGGGTTTTGAGGTAGCAAGAATTTCCATTTGTTTTGTCACAGAAACAAAGTAATCTCAGCCGTTCGCCTTCATCGGACGACGCAGATGAAGCGAGGCTGGACCGCCACTTTTGGCCCAGGCGGGAGAGGAGATTTACGGCCCAGGCCCAAGTTGTGCTTCCTGGTGACCGGGAGCACAGTGAAGGCCGTTGGGCCAAGCTTTCGGCCATGAACAGCGAAATGAACAGTAAATTTTTTTTATTCTTTGCTGCTGTGAAGAATTAGTTTAAGTATTGAGTAAAAATATGTTTCCGCTGCAAGTTTAAGTTTTTTTTTCTGATTAAATTGAAACCAACGTGGATATTTAATTAGAGAAAATAGTAAATGAGATGTTTTATAGTATTTCACATATGGTAATTTTATTTTCTGACCAACGTTGAAAATAACTTTGCCATGATCATGTTAAGTATGATAGAAAGTTTGAATAAAGTTTGCTCTATTCTAATACTACCCAACGGTGTTTTAGAAATAGATCAGGCTTTATTAAAGTTGAGAGCATATTTAATTGACCAACGTTAATTTATTCATGCCAAAGTTTATATCTTTTAGTTTACTGATTAAATTCTTATTTCATTTCTGAAGCTTTTCCAGCTAAGATTGCCAATTCCCTAAGTGTCTTTCAAGGGCTTGAAAAGTTGAACGGCAACAATTACTCCTCATGGAGAGAGAACTTGAACTTGGCTATGGCTATGGCAGAGATAGATTATGCCCTGCTTCATCCCAAGCCTGTGGCACCGGTTCTGGCAGAAGCTGGGACTCCGGAAGCTGCAAGTAATGCTACGACAGAATTGTCGTATAGTATTGAGAAGGGAAAGTGGGACAACTCAAATAGAAAATGCCTCATGGTGATCAAGGGCACCATTATTGAGTCCATAAGGGGAGCAATCCCAGTATGCAGATGCTACGATGTCTGAAGAAAATAGAAAAGCGATTTCTTGGATCCACCAAGGCCTATCTGAGCATATTAATCAAGAAACTTGTCAATGACAAGTATGATGGATCTGTCAATGCATAATAGACCGAGCATTAGAGAGCATATTCTCAAGATGACTAACATGGCTCACTCTCTCACGATCCTTTGATATGCCTTTAAAGAATGATTTCATAGTCCATCTTGTCTTGGTTTTATTACCAAAAGAATTTGAGACTTTTGTTGTAAATTACAACATTAGTGAAGAAAAGTGGTCTATTAAAAAGTGCATTGCTATGTGTGTCCAAAAAGAATAAAGATTAAAGGTACAAAGGGCTGAAGAGCTGAACCTGGTTAAGCATTCTCAGAAGAAAAAGAATTATTTTCAAATTTAGAATAAGCCAAGTTTCAAGAAAAGTAACTACCAAAAGGGCAATTATCAGGAGAAAAGGTTCAACAATTTTGAGAAGGGTGAACACTCAAGCGGAGGCAAAACTCCAATGGAGGACATGGTTCCAATGGACTCCACGAGCACTATAGACCCGGACACTGCAGACGCCGCCATCGAAAAGGGCAGTATGAAGGATTGTGTTCTGTTCCTCAAGTGGTGAACAAAAGAGGTAAAGATCAAGTTACATTCATAGATGAATCCTTGTATATAGATTCACCAACTAGTACTTGGTGGATAGATTCGTGCAAGCTGTTCATGTTGCTAATTCTATGCAGGATTCCGTGCGAGGAGGATCCTACAAAGAGGAGAAAGAGGCATTAGAGTGGCGAATGGAGTTGAAGGTGATGTGGAAGCCATTGGAGATCTTCCCTTAGAGTTGGATGGCGGCTTCATACTCCATTTGTGTGATGTTTTATTAGTGCATTCTTTGAGAAGGAATTTGATTTCAGTGTCTTACTTAGATGATGAGAACATTCAGTGTCATTTTGGGAATGGAAAGTGTGTAATAAAGTTTAATAATGTTGATGTTGGTCTTGCCATCCGACAAGACAAGCTTTATTTGCTATCCCATTATGATATTGTGAATGACATAAGTACCTCCTCAAGTGCAAAAGTATGCAATGTTACTACAAAGTGAAAGAGAATAGAAAGTGAATCGTAAATCGAAATTATGGCATTGTCGTTTAGGCCATATTTCGAGGGGAGAATGAATGATTAATCAAAGAAGAAATTCTTCCTCCCTAGACTTTTCGGATACGAGATCATTGCATAGATTGTATTAAAGGCAAGTATGTTAAACAAATAAAGAAAGGCGCCAAGCGTAGCACATGAATCTTAGAAATAATCCACACGAGACATTTATGGTCCTTTTCTGTAAAAGACGTTGGATGGTTTGATTCATTCATTACATCCTTGATGACTATTCTCGCTATGGCTACATTTATCCTATCAAAGAAAGATCGAAGCATTAGAAAAGTTTAAGATATTTAAAGCTGAAGTAGAGAATCAACATGATTTAAAGATTAAAGTAGTAAGATCAGACCGTGGAGGGGAGTACTACGGTAAACACACCCCTTATGGCCAAGTTCTAGGACCTTTTGCAAGGTACTGCAGGAAAATGGCATAATAGTGATATTCTATTTGGGCGAACCTCAACAAAATGGAGTAAGTGAAAGGCGTATCACATTAATGGACATGGTATGAAGTATGATAAGTTACTCCACTTTCGGTTAGTCTATGGATGGAGGCATTAAAAACGCGCCCATATTCTTAATCAAGTCCCGATGAAGTCGGTGTCTAAAACAAGTATGAGTTATGGTGGGGAGGAAGCCCACTCTAAATTATTTACATGTGTGGGGTTGTCCATTGAGGCAAAAGTATTCAACCCAAACATAGGAAAGTTAGATCCAAAGACAATAAGTTGCAATTTCATTGGCTATCTGAAAGATCAAAGGGTTATCGTTTCTCTTGTCGAGACGAGCATACCAAGTTTGTAGAAACAAGACCATTTGTATTTATAGAGGATGATATGATCGGGGAGCTTGGTACCCGAGAAATTAGCCTTGATGAGAAGCGGTTTGTGCCCCAACTCCTATGATTCAAGAGCCTTTATTCTCAATACATTGTAGCATTGCACCACTGAGTTCTGACACTGCCAGTGATTCTCCAAGTGCAGCTTGGTGTGCAGAGGCACTGTTGTGGAGCCCGAGGCCCTCTTGCATTGCCGTGAGGACTGAGCAGACCTCTTGTAGAGAAGCAGTGAACACCTCAAGAACCATAGAAGATCCGCAGAGAGCAGGAGATCGGCTATTCGGTGACTATGAAGTTTATGTCGGTGAAGACATAGAGATAGAGGTGATCCCACCTCTTATGAGAAGCGATGAGAAATCCTAATTCATCGAAGTGGCTTGCATCGCCATGCAAGATGAAATGAGATCCATGAGTACAAACAAAGTGCAGGACTTAGAAGAAATTCCTAAAGGAGCCAAAACAGTAGGTTGTAAATGGGTCTACAAAACCAAACGTGACTCCAAAGGGAATGTTGAAAGGTTTAAAACTAGACTTGTAGCAAAAGGCTTCACTCAGAGAGAAGGAATAGATTATATCGAAATCTTCTCGCCTGTTTCGACAAATGATTCCTTTAGAATCATTATGGCACTAGTTGCTCATTATGATTTAGAATTACATCGGATGGATGTTAAGGCGGCATTCCTAAATGGGGATTTATATGAGAATGTGTGCATGGCTCAACCCAAAGGTTTTGTCATGAAAGGAAAAGAAGATATGGGATGTCGATTAAAGAAGTCCATTTATGGATTAAAACAAGCGTCTGAGACGGTGGTACATTAAGTTTGATGAAACCATAAGAAATTTTGGGTTCAAAGAGAATGAGGAGGACAAGCTGCATTTATGCAAAGTTTAGTAGAGGAAGTATATTTTCCTAGTTTTATATGTGGATGATATCCTATTAGCAGCAGTGATAAAGATCTGCTGCTAGAGACAAAAAGTTCTTGTCCTCAAAGTTTGATTTGAAAGATCTTGGTGAAGCATCTTATGTATTAGAAATTGAGATACAAGAGATAGAAAAAGAGGTGCTAGAGCTATCACGAGAAGGCATACATAGAGAGTGTTTTGAAAAGATATAGTATGCATATGTGTAATGCCACGCTTTGCTCCAATAGTCAAGGCGATAAATTTGGGAATTTTCGATGTCCAAAGAATAAGTACGAGATCGATCGAATGAAATCAGTCCCATATGCTTCAAATTATCGGAAGCATAATGTATGCTCAAATATGTACTCGCCTAACTTAGCATTTACAACGGGGATGCTTGGCGGATATCAGTTAATCGAGGAGTTGATCCTTTGGAAAGCGATAAAAAGCCTTGCGGTATTTGCAAGGGACAAAGAGCCTCATGCTAACATATAGAAAGTCAAGTGCCCTAGAGATTGTGGGCTATCAGGATGCAGATTAGGCGGTGTAAAGACACTGGAAAGTCCACATCGGGATATGTGTTCACCCTCATGGGAGGAGCTATATCATGGAAAAGCTCAAAACAATCGATCGTTACTGCGTCGACAATGCCGCTGAGTTTGTGGCATGTTATGAGGCAACCGGGCAGGCAATGTGATTTAAAAAGTTTGTACCCGGGTTGAGAGTGGTAGATAGTATAGAAAGGCCACTCAAATTATACTGCGACAATGAGCCAACAGTATTTTACTCCCACAACAATAAATCATGTGGTGCTGCCAAACACATTGAGATTAAGTTTTATGTTGTGAAGGAGAAAATCCAGGATCAAACAATTGAACTTGAGCATATAAGCACAAAAGACATGTTAGCGGATCCGCTCACCAAAGGTCTTTCTCCCAAGCGTGTTTGAAAAGCGCGTGGCGGCATGGATTTAACGAAAGACTATGATTACGGATAATAGGGGTCATTCAAAGCAACCATCTCCCACAAAGACAAAGTTATTACCTTTGAAGTAGAGAGGTGTGCTATAGTCATTGAGTTATTGATACATAAGCCCATTGTTGTGACCTTGGTCTTGGTGCACCAATCTACGGAGGAGTGGGATATTAATTTAAAAGTATGAGATATAAAAGTTAATAGATCAAGATATAAAGTTTCAAGTTAAGTTCGAGATCAAGGGGAGAATGTTGGGTTGATCTCAAATGCGGCTCGATCGAGACCAGATGCAGCACCCGTCCGATCTGATCGAGGCGCAACAACCTTATTGGTTTGCGGCCCCGTCACACCAGCTATATAAAAGAAGGGACAAGTGTAAGTTCAACCTTTATTAGTTATGGTTTTGGTGTTAATGACAAATCTAATCTTGTATTAATGACAAATTCAATATTAAGCTTATCCCTAATGTGATATTGTTATTAATGTCAATCTTATATCGAGACTAACTTGTTTGTTTAGAATATCTTTGTTTAGTCTCATCGCATGGAAAAATGGAAAACCCAAGGTATGTTTGCATATTAATTCTAGTATTAGTTGCATACTTTGGAGCCAAGTTAAAATATGAATGACCGATCATATTAACCACAAAATGTGCATCATATTTCCCAATCCATATATCACATGGATGCACACACTTAGGGGGAGTTCGTGGTTTAACTTGATAGCTTCTTTGTATTGATCGATTCTTTATTGATACACATAAGGATCAAGACAAAGAAACTAAATCATTGAGTATATATTTGAATTGCCTAGTTATCAGTATACTCATGGTAATATAGGATATACTCCAATACGATCAAATTGAGTATGTGCATATTATATCCAAGTCAATCATATTTATGCACATATACATGCGGAGTTTATTCTATAGTTGATGATTTAGAGTAATGATCATTTCCATACAATTTACATATAATGGATCATCACTTTTCATCAACGTGAGTATATGAAAACTTGTGTAGTTGATATATACTCATATCAATTTAAATGATAATTTAAATTGAGTTCATTTGTCTCATTAATCAT
Organism: Guadua angustifolia; assembly: GCA_036346375.1. Classification (NCBI taxonomy): domain Eukaryota; kingdom Viridiplantae; phylum Streptophyta; class Magnoliopsida; order Poales; family Poaceae; genus Guadua; species Guadua angustifolia. Next base: position 48,944,085 of record CM070506.1, on the reverse strand, counting down.
TAAAGAACACTTCATCATGTGTTGATGGTGTTACGTGATTAATAAGGACAAATGAATAGTTTTTAAGTATAATAAAGCATGTGTTGCATTATTGTACTTAAGACACAATTAAATCATTTCTATTGATTTATGTTGTACTCAATTGATCTAAAGGCATCCATTATGTGTTAATGGAGTGCAAGAGATAATTGAGACAACCATGCATCTTGGACTAACTATGTTTATGAGTTGTGATTGAGTTAGGTCAATGATGGATGAAAAGCAGGATAAGAACGGCATCATGAGTTGATGGGCGTCAAGAATGGATCGAAGAGGTCGAGTGATATCCGGGGAGTATCAAGTGATGATCATAAAGACCCCAAAGGGGATTGCTTGCGTCTTGTGAAGGTATAAACTAGATAGGCTAAGGACTTTTGTAGTCTTTGAGTCTAAGGTTTTATCATTTGTACTAATAAGAGGGTCGTTCCTAGCTTGAGCTTCATCATGTGTTGGTGATCTCAATCGCTCACTCAAGCTCAAATCTTATTTGATTTGGTGTTTGCATATGAGTTAACCATTTGGCATGTGTTGCAAATGTGTTAAGTCTGTGCTTGGTTGTTTTGCATTAATGCTCGATTTGCATGTGTTGCAAAGATAAAAGTATATGCATTTGGTTTTCGCATTATGCTTTGATTTGCATGTGTTGCAAATAGGATAAGCTAATCGTTGGCTTTTAGTGGAGTTCACTTTTGCATGTGTTGCATTAGTTGAAGCTTCACGTTTTTGGTTCAAACAAATCTTTCTTAAAATCGTGTGTTTGCTTGGAGCTAAGTTTTGCATGTGTTGCAAAGGAGAGAGCTCAAGCAATTTGTGTTTGTGTGTTTGTATGGAGCTAGAGGCTTGCATGTGTTAGCAGTAAAGAGCTCATACGGTTGATTTAGTTTAAGTTGAAGTTTGGTTTTGGTGTTGCATGGAACTAGAAATTGCATGTGTTGCAATTAGAGTTCATGCACCTTAATTGTGTTGCTTGGAGCTAGACTTTTGCATGTGTTGCAAGAGTAGTGCTCAAGCATGAAATGGTTTTAATGTGTTATTTGCAAGTTCGTTGTGCGAATAAAGCGAGGTTTATGAGTCAGGAATCTCGAGAGCATGTGAGTGGGGTTTGCGGGTGTTGGCAAGTTGGCCGGTCTTATGTTGACCTTCACATGGCTAGGGATTAATCTCATAAACTCGAGTTTGATTAAGCTTAATCGTTTTTGAATAGTTCTTGAGTCGATTGCGAAATGTGTTTTGCAATTTGGGTTAATTCTTTGAGCATGGGTTGAATTGGTGCAAATATGTTTTGCGGGTAAATGATCATGTGTTGATCATCTTTGATGCTCAAAAAGTGCATTTGGTTTTTAGACAAAAGTTTGGAAGTTACGAGTTTTTCTCGATTAGGGGCGGTTGGGCCGGCAAATGGTAGTGTGATGGCCATAGGAAGGCGATCTTGACCGGCCGAATCGACTCGGGCCGGTAGGCAACTGCCGGCCTGTCTTGGCGTGTCTTTTCGAGGCCTTGATTTGATTTTTTGATTTTGATCGCGTGCGGTGCGGCCGGTTTTGGGGCGGTCGGACCGGCCTCATGACAGTCGACCGGGCATGTGCGGTGCGACCAAGCCATGTAACTGTCGGTTTTCCGACCGTTAGTGCTGTGAGGACGGTCGGGCCGGGTGAGGTCGGTCCGGCCGGATTTTAGTCGTTTTACGGATTCTTGCCCCAACGGCTAGTTTTTCTTTGTGGGCTATAAAAGGACCCCTTGGGGGCTTAGGGGCGAGGTTCTTGGCATTGTTGAGGTGTGGGAGTTGTGTGCATGTGTTGCTCTTCTCCATTTGCCTTTTGAGCTCAGAGTGAGGCTAATTGCATGTGTTGCAATTAGTTAGTGGTTGAAGGCTCTTGTGCATGTGTTGCACTTGAGTGAGGCCTTGTGCATGTGTTGCACTTGGTGATCCGAGGCGCGATTCGTTGTGCTGGTGAAGTTCAAGCGGAGGCGGCTTGTTACTCTTGGAGGTTCCGACTCCTAGGCAGCGTGGCGTCGTCTTGGCAGAGCTCTCGAGGTGTGAAAGCCCGGCGAAGTTTGTGAAGGTTCGGGTTGAGCCTCTGGCGGCGTGAAAACCACGACTAGTGGAAAGAGGCGGGTGCTCGGCGGGAGCCGGTCTAAGTATGGGCTAGCCTCAGCGTGGACTAGGGGAGGCAAGCAAGTCTCAGAACACCACGGAAAAACATCGGTTGTCCCTTATCTCTTTACTTTCAAGTATCTACCTTTTGCATATTATTGATTGCTTGAATGTATTAGAATTGCTTAGTATTAATTGATTGTTCAATTTAGCAATTCTAGTGTAGAGACTTAATTTGGATAATGCACTAGTGAGCCTAGTTGATTTAGGCTTTAAATTGTCAAAACCTATTTATCGCTTCGCATATACTTTGATTAGGTTTTGACTTAGGGGTGTTTTAGAGCGAATTGATTAGTGAGCGATCGATTTTTGTAAGCGCCTATTCACCCCCTCTAGGCGCATCCTCGACCCTACAACAAAGTAAACGCGAACAAGCGTTCGCCGTAGCTCCTTGTGCCCCACATACACTCGAGATCTGATCTAACCTAAGCGGTGAAGTGGCGGGAAGGCAGCGCCATCTTCATCCTCTTCTTCCTCTCGTCCGAGCGAGAAGCGAAGGCACAGGGAGCAAGAAGGAACGTCATTGCATCCTCTACATCCACTCCGTGCGGCGGCTATGGCTTCCTCGAACAACTCCAATCCGAAGGTACTTAAACCCTAAGTCCCTCTTCTAGGTGTTGGTTCTAGGCGCTAAGATCCACAAAGTCTATCATCCGGATATTTGAAGAGAGCATTAAGGGAGGAAAGTAAAGATGAGGAGGAGAGCGACTAATCTTTGTCAAGAACTTCGATGGGAAAAGAAAGGCAAAAGATGCCACGCGAAGCGACAGCGAGAGGAGGTGGCGAAACAATTTTTGAGGTATAGGCCGTGGTCATATGAACGGCCGAGGAGATGATACTGAAGGAAGAAACAATGAAGCTGAAAGAAGGCCCTACCGTGGTTATGATACAGAAAGATGACCTCACGGAAATTTGATAAAGGTAAAATCAAGTGTTTTAATTGTTCCAATATGGGTCATTTTGCATCAGAATGTACAAAACCGAAAAAAAGAAGTTTCATTTGTGGAGAAGGTTAAAGATGATGAACTTGCTCTACTTACGTTGGAGGCATGTGAGCTTTCGGTGGAAGCGAGATCATGGTGCGAGAATTAATTATGCTCAATGAGGATAAAGTTAAACCAAATCTCGAGACTTGAAGGCGAGGTCTCAAGTGATCTGTGGTGTCACGGATCTTTGGAGCAACCAACCATATGATAGGAAGTGCTAAGGTGTTCTCTGATCTGGATACTTGATTAAAGGAACAATAAAATTTGGCGACGGATCAATTGTTGACATTCATGACCAAGGATCTGCTCTCTTGAAGGGCTTAGCCGATGAACATAGATAACTCACGAGTGTATTTTATTCCAAGGCTTGAGTAATGTGTTTTTCTCTTTTTATTCCAAGGTCCCAAAACATATCTGTAACTTTCATTATATAAGAGTAATTCTGCGCCAAAATTCGTATTACTTTCTTTCTTGCCGTAGGTTTGTTCATGTGTGTTCCCAGGTTGCTGCTTTGCACTACTTCTGAACTTTCATCTATCAGGTTCAGATTAGTAGAAGCCAGGCAGCAACAGAGGTGAACAACAAGTCAAGATTGAATCGGTGAAATACGACATGTTCAACCTTGCTCCAGATAGTTGTTTCCTTTCATTCGTTGGGGTTCCTGAATTTCTTCGGGAGCTCCAGCATGTCATCAACGCCCTGTACCATCTTAGGCCTTAGCTTCTCGAACTTGTCGAAGATGTAAGAGCTTAGGGGTTATTTTGGAAAGATGTAGTTCAACTTTGAGTCAAAAGCTCCTTTAAGCAGATATGGTGCAAAGTAGCTAGGAAGCTAAGTCCTGATAAAAACATCCCTTAAAAGCTGTGTAGCCGAGGAGAAGCTTTTTAGGCGTGGCTTTGCTCGACCTCCTTTCACCTCTCTCACTTCGCCTCACACTCGCTCCACCTCCCTCCTCGCCCGTGTCAAGTGTCACCTCCTTTCTTAGCCACCATGTGCTTTACTCGATTGTTGCCTCCATACTCGATTGAACCCCTAAAGTTCTGGTACCTTGATCGGGTTTGCCAGCCGACATATCAAGAAAAAGCTTCTGATAGTCGACTCTGACTATTTTATAGCCCAACAAACTAAAAATAGTTTTTAGCCTAGTCACTGCCCCTCGCTTCCGTCCCCCAAAGCAGGCCCTTAGGCCCTTCGGGATAGTTTTTTATTATCTGATTACGGATTGTAGTCCATTGTCTAGAAAGCGGTAATTTGAAGAATCTCTTTGATTTGAAATCTGTCGTTCGGCAATTCGATTATGCGTGTTGATTGTTGATCGATGTCGATGGCGGATGGCGGATAAGGGTGGTGGAGGGCCTAAGGGCGGCGGAAGCCCTTATTACTGCTGACGACTCGGGAGGCGGAACTCGCATGAATCTGAGTCGAATCTGCGAGAATCGGTGAGTGACAACCGATTACGTGTACAAATTAGATTCTAATTCTTGGAGAAGCTATCTAGAATCTTCTTGTTGACGTATAATCCGCTTTTATTTTAAGCGAGCGTATTTAAAGCTGAAGCGAAGGGTCCTTAGTCTCTCACGTACTCCTCCACCTGGGGAAGTCTCTCGTAGCAAGTCACGGTTCCTTGAACACAGTAAGTGAAAAGGGCAAATGCTCATTTAACCCGAAATCTTGGTATGGATAGCCATCTGTTGGCGTAAAAAATGTGAAGAGGGTTTACGGTTTGCAACACAGGACGAACACGGGTTCAAGTGTGCAGTGGCGTGCAATCGATTTGACCTGCAATCGATAAGGGAAAGATTCGTAAAATTCAATCAAGTGATCCTCGAGGTGAATCGGCCAAATTCAAGAATCGACGAAAGCCGATTTGAAGGGTAACTAGATTAGTCGATTAAGACTAATCCGAGGGTAAAAGCGATCAATTACGAAAAGGCGATGCGCAACAATACAGAACAAATCAAACTGAAAAAAGCCAATGCGATCAAACAATCGGCGTCGCAACTTTATTTGATTGATGTCGACTTCTGAGCGAAAGATTACAATGCTAAAAGACTAAGAACTACTGAGAAAAACAAAAGCTGGTAGATGTGTTGATTGTTGTGGATGTCCTCCAAGTATACAGCACGCCTTGTATACCGTCGGTAGGCCGACTTACGGTCCAATACGTTAATACAATCCGAATCGACTATAGTTTCCTAATTGGACTATGTTTCCAATTCTTATCCACATGTCATCGAAGTTTCCGTCACGTTATCGAGTTTCCAAAGGAGCCTCGTCTTTGCATTCAAACTCCTGCCCTTTAGCCGATTCTTCTAGTAATTTTCAAAAACTGGTGCAAACATATGCCCCCCATTTTTGGAAGATAACTTGTTATCTTTCAAAAATATATCGACTTATTCGATTATATCGGCTTTTGTCCATCGGCTTCTTCTTTGTTAGTTAAAATTTGCTCCAATAGCAGTCGTTTTAATTGCGTAGTCAAAATCTCGGTCGGTTTAATGGCGAGTGTCACCTCGAATCGTTTCCGCCACTTTTACTTTTCACCGCACTATATATATGCGGGACCCCCACGGTCATTCTCACGCCTTCCTGCTCTTGCGCCCTCTGCCATCGGCTGCCTTCGACCTCTCTGCCCTAGTGATCAACCTCTCAACTCCCTCAATCGGCTAAATGGACCCTTCAAAGGTACTCATTCCGATCTCCGAGAGTAATAACCAGTATTACTTAGGCCCGGTAGGAAAACTCGATGCCGATACGGTGATAAATGTAGAAATCCCGAGACTCCCCTATCGGCCCAAGGCTACAGCGTGAAGGAGTGGGGCAAAAGTTTTAGGGCTTGGACGCGGCGCTCAAGGGATGGAGAAAATTTGGTATATTAGAGTGTCGGCTCAAAAAAGCGAGTGGGAGGCGGATGGGCATAGCAGAATGCCTTTCTTTAAGTCTAGCTTGCCCGAAGCTAATGAGCCCTTGGTGGCTCTGGCGTGCTACTTTTGGTCCGATACTTTCAATACTTTCCTTTTCCGTCTGGTCGTCGGTCCAACCCTCTTGGATGTGGCTAAATTGTCTTTGTCTAAGGCCAGGCGGAGATCGGCTATCGACTATAGCGGAAAACCTCGGTACAAGCTGATCTAGACAAAGGGTGAAGGATGGTTGAAGTACATCTGACACAACAATAAAATAAGCAGGCTTGTATCGGACGAAAGCAGCTGACCTTCCTCAACCTCTGGCTCGGCGGTTTCTTTTGCGGTGCATCCTTGGGCCAACCAGTGTACCGGTTAGTAGCGAGCATCTTGTAGAGGGCCATCGGCTTGCTCTCGGGAAGATGTTCTTGGGCAGAACTACGAGATGATGTTCATCATGAAGAAGCTTTTTCGCTTTCTTTGAGTTCGTTGTTGGTCATGTTGGTGGCCTTGTGGTTTATTCAATTTGTGGTAGTATAGGATTTTAGCCCAAATGACTTATCTACGAACCTATTGAAGATTACGCTTTTCCTCGTGAAGACTATCCGAGAATGCCACTCCCCAATTTAGAGCAAGCCGATCGCATGGTGAAAGGCTCATAATGTGCTCAGGTGGCGACACAAAAATTACCTCGGCTGGCCTACACAAATATCTTGCTTTTTTCTTGGGCTTGGACAATACAATATTTACCCAACAGGATTTCTTCTCTTATGATGATACGGCCGATTTTCAATGGCCTTCTTTCCTACACCTGGAAGCCGATAGCTCCTTGATGCCAGAGTTAACATTGATGTTCTATCGGATTTTTATTTCCCCTTGCATTCTACATGTCAGCCTGAACTCCAGAAATAGAACATTCCAACCTTCGTACGAGTTTTACCACCCTTCTATTTATTCCCGTCAGCTCGGTTTTGGTCAAGTGATTCCTTCATTGCCCCTACTTGATCGGCTTCAACCCAGAGCCAAGGTAAGGGATGCACTATCGGCCAATGTAGCTTTGGGAATTGCCGATGAGCTTGATTCTGCCTCGCTTCGCTTCTTTCGAATTCCGTTGTGCGGCCATTTCTTTGCTTGGTAGTCACGTATAGTGAGGCCCTTTATTTGGACCGTGATTAAATCGGCTATCATAGAAAAGTTTTCTTGGATTACCACGAGCCGACGGTAGTCTCCGGCTGACGGCGGCGGCAGATACGATTCGAGTGAAAGTAGCTCCTCGGGCTATCTGGAATTCATCGATGGTCAGAGGTATCGGCCTTTCTAAGTAGATTTTACCGCTTTCAATCTCCATTATTATTTGGTTAATCTCTCACGACCTATGCAGGTTGCAACCCTGAGAAGGCCGTTGATGGTCAATCGGCGAGTGGGACAAAAGGCAAAAGGCCGCACCAGTCGGTCGGCTTGACCGGCTATACTTTGGGCAACCTTGGAGTAAATAGCCCGTCGCTGGAGGAGCTTACAAAAGACCGTCAATCGAGTATGTATTTATTCTTCGTTTGGTAGGATTGTTTCTTTGAGTCCCTCTCTGACCTTTTATTGCCGTTTCCAGAAAAACCAAAATCCACAAAGGTGATCACCAGGAAAAACCCAAAACGCAAAGAAAAAACTGTCGAAAGTTCCTCTCAAGCGCCGGACATCGTTGAAGTGAGTGTTGCTATCTTACCGTTCTTGCGCTTTTTAATGTGGCAACACTAATCCTCCGGTTTTCTTTCGGTAGATGACATCGATTCAAGTAGGTGGCGTCTTGGCCAACCCGGAACACGTCTCTGCCGACTCCCCGCCTTCTCCGGATCGACTTTCGCTACTCCTCAAGTCATCCTGCCGCCTCGGTAGGCTCCTCTGCGTTTGGTGTCTTGCCGCTTGACCAACTTCGCGCGCTGTGCAAGAAGAGTGACCGACCCTATGGATCTGCTTCGGCTTCGTTGGATGAGCTTGATGACCCAGGCGATGGCATCGGATGATTATGTCGCTACTCTTTGCAACATTATCGATGTTTCGACGAAGGCATCGGCTTCCGTTGTTCGTTCTGAGCCAAGTATGCAGGAAAAGCTGAATCGGCTTTTCAACGAGGTCTCCCAGCCTGAAGCGCAAATCCTCGCCAATGCTCAGACTCTACGGGATGCTATGGCTGCTGTACAGGCCCATCTTCCTCCAGAAACTTTGGGAGCCATTTTGGGTGTTTGTCACTTGGACGAGAAGAGGGAAGAGGTGGAAGTTGCTCGTGCCGCATATCGCATTTCGGCGAGAGCCTTGACAAGCCGTCGCCAGCTCTTGGATCGTCTGGTGGCCCAGGCGAAGTCGATGAAGCAAGACTTTGATAAGGAAGCTGCTTCTGTAAAGTCCATAGAAGCTCAACTCCTTCAGATGGAATCGGCTAAGCAGGAGCTTGAGGTTAAACTGGCCAATCTTCAGAAACAACTGGCTGATGAGCAAGCTCGGCTGTCGGCGAAGACCACTTCCCTGGCTAACAAGAAGCAGAAGATCGACCAAGTCGTAGCCAGTGTTAAGGAGCAAAATGCCAAGATAGTTCCTGTACCCGGCAATGCTCAAGCCAATGAGAAGATCGTTGACGACATTCAGACTGCGCTTGCTAAGGCCGCCGGAGTGTTATCGGCTTTAGGTGCTAGGCTTCCTGGCTCAGGCCTGTAATTTTGTGATGCGTTGATGTAATGTTTAAAACAATGTTGTTTTTACTGCACTTTTGTAATACTTTAATCGGCTGTTTAACCGATTACTTTATCTTATTTATCGGCTTTTTAACCGATTTATTCCTGATTCTTGTGTTGTAATGTTTAAGCACCGATCCAAACGCTAGGGTAGTATCTTTTTAAATATTTTCCGTTAATAGCTTTTGGCAACACTAATCCTTCAAGTGTTTCGAGTATATACGCATTTCCGCCAACAAGCCGATTTACTTTATACGGTCCTTCCCATGTAGGTGACCACTTGCCGAATCGATTATCCTTAGAACCTATCGGCAATATCGTTTTCCAAACTAAATCAGCTTCACTGAAGGACTTGGGCATGACTTTCTTATTGTAAGCCCTTGCCACTTTTTCCTTATTCTTTTTAAGCCGATTTAAAGTAATCAGCCTTAGCTCCGCCAAGTCATCTAAATTATGTAGCATCAATTCTTTGTATTCATCGGTAGATAGATCATTACCTTTGCTACTCGTATCGACTCAATATTTATTTCCACGCAACACGGCCTCTGACCATATACCAAGCGATAAGGTGATAATTTAGTCGATCCAGTAAAACGCTAGCCGATAAGCCCACAAAGACTCGATAGTGTAGAATGCCAAGTTCGAGGCCTTTCATCGATTTTTCTTTTAATCGGCTTGATCAAAGTTTTGTTAGGCGACTCGGCTTGTCCATTAGCTTTGGCGTAATATGGTGATGAGTTAAGCAATTTGATGCCTAGACTTTACGCAAAGCTTTTGAATTCATTGGACATGAATCTGGTCCTTGATCGGTTGTAATAGTCGAGGAATCTAGAATCGATGGATGATGTGTTCATTAACAAAGCCGATAGCTTCTACGGTAGTGACCTTTTAAAGCGAGCGGCCGACCCATTTTGAAAAATAGTGCGTAGGCTGCGAGGATGAACTTGTGGCCTTTGCTTGACGCCGAAATATTTGGCCGATTACATCTATTCCCCATCCCTGAGCGGCCATGGTTTGATAATCGGATGTAAAGCGATCTTTGGTGCAAGTTGTATATTTTCAAATTTTTGACAACTTTGGCACCCTTTGTAATATTTGAAACAATCCTCTAACATTATCGGCCAAAAATACCCGGTCCGTCTTAGGACCCACTTCATTTTGTGAGCCGATTGGTGTGCCCCGCAAATTCCTTCATGGACTTCGCCCATGGCCACCTTTGCCTCTTCATCACTCAAAAATCTCAAGAGTAGCCCCTCTAATGTCCGATAATACAATTCTCCTTCCATCATGACATATTTTAGTGCTCGCTGTCGAACCTTTAGATGCGTGGAGTGCGGATAGGTCCATCGTAAGCTTTTATTTCGTTCTCCAATAGGCATCATCGGCACAACACCTGCTTTGTCGATCAAGTCAAAGCGCTTCGTGTCAATTGTATTCACGAAGTTTGAAGCTGCCTGAGCCAATGTGTTGGCTTTGTCATTCATTTCCCTGGGTACATGGCTGATAGTACCTCATTGTTGCATTTATACTCTCTTTTAATTTGTTGTACCACCAGCAATGAGTCACCATATGCTTCTACATTACTTGCCCCGATGCTGTCTACCAACTGCAATCCTTTGAGCAATGCTTCATACTCGACTGGTTATTAGAGCATCGGCTTTTAAGCGGATATGCGAACTTCGATGTTGTATCTTCTTGGCGAAATCAACACTATACCTATTCCACTTCCTTCTTGACACACCGACCCATCAAAATCTGATTGCCGCGGAGCTACATCGACCATTCTGCCATAGTGTAGGTGTCTGTTATGAAATCGACTATCGCTTGGCCCTTAATGGCTTTGGCGATTCATCTTGTAGATCGAACTTCGGTTAGAGTATAAGCCCACTTCCCAAGTCGTCCTCTTAAAATCGGGCGAGATAGCATATATTTGACTCGTCGGTTCTACATACTACTACGCAGTCGATGCTAACACATAGTGTCTCAATTTAGTGCAAGCAAAATATAGCGATAAACATAATTTTTCCATAGAGGGTACACAGTCTCGGCGTCCAATAGTCGTCGGTTTAAGTAGAATATGGCTCGTTCCTTGCCATCAATTTCTTGTGCTATCTGGCCCCAATGGTCTCGCTTTCGGTAGATATATATAATTTAAATGGGACACCCTTACGAGGTGCGACCAAGGCTGGCGGTGATGCTAAGTATTGCTTTATATCGTCAAAGGCTTTTCTGCGATCGGCTCCCCATACAAATTCGATGATCTTTCAACTTCGGCGGTGTGAAAGCTGAATTCTACGACATGATTCGAGATGAACCGTCTTAAATAGTTAATTTTGCCGATCAGCTTTTTGCAACTTATTTTTTGCATGTTGGCGGTTTTGTATTCGTTATGGCCTTGACCACGATCGACTAACTTCAATACCTCTTTGATGTACCATAAAACCAAAAGGCGGCGGCCCAAACCGTAAACGCACATTTCAAAGGATTCATCTTCAGCCCATGAGCTCTTGTGTTTTGAAACACATTTTCCAAATCGGCTAAGTCTTTGCGGTCTTCTTTAGACTTGACAAGCTGAAAGACCATGTGGAGGTCTATCCTTGTTTGTGATGAGTAATTGGTGGAGTTGAGCTTGGTTTGAATTGAGTTTGATTTGAATTGGATTTTTCATGTGCACAATTTGAGTGTTGGGTGCTTTTCTAGTGCTACTGATGCAGAGGAGTATGCCGGACCGATGAGTGCAATTGTGATTGATTAATATTGTGGGATAATCATTGAGAATATTTGTGGGCATTGCTATGTGAAAGGTTTTTCCTTGTCTTTGATGGTTCTTGAGCGGCGGTGCTAGGTCATGGTGGCGGAGGATGGCCGGGACTAGGCGAGGCGTCGGAGGTCGAGACAGTCGGAGATCGCGGGAAGATGACCGGAGGCGGAGTCGAGCAAGCCAAGAAGATAAGGGAAGGAGATGATGCTAGCTAGATGCCGCGTGGATCAATGAGGGCCGTCGGATTGCGGTCTAGTTGATAGGTTAAGCGGGTCTAGGTAGTATGCTTTGAAAACCGTGCAAGAAAAACCGGTATGTGTGTGGGTTTTGGGTTAGCCCTGCATGGCTGTGTGAGTGGGTCAATCCTAGCCCTTAGATGAGTGTCCTAGGGTTGAGGACTCATCCAAGGGTGGTAGGTGGCCCAAGAGTTGTATAAATAGGGGTGGAGGGTGGCCTCCTCCTTGAAGGTTTTGAGTTGCTCCTTTGAGCTTTGCCCACATGAAGTGAGGCTTTGTAAACCTTCCACCAGAAATACAAAGAAATTTCTTTGCATCATTGTGAATTTAAATTCGCATTTACATTATGTCTTTACTTTACATAATTTAAATTCAGCATTTACATTACGCATTTACTTTCCATAATCTATATTCATGCAATTTGGATTTGCCTCCTCCTTCTAAATGCTGATCTTGGATGTTTTGAGTGTGTTCATATGGTTTTACATCTCTTTTGCACTCTTTGATTGAGTAGAGATCATCTCTTCTTTCAAGTTCCAGTTCTGTCCAGAACTTGTTCTTCCTTGCAACAGTTAGTCTTTGATTTTTAGAAAAATCTAGAAAAATCTTTCTGGAGTGATTCTTATTGGAGATTCTGCGGGACTCCTATACCCATCTTTAGAAAAAGTTTGGAGTCCACTGGTTTCACCGTTTGGGTGCTATGAAGTGAAAACCGAGCCCCAAATTTTCTGCCCGAAGTTTCTGACTGTCTGTGTTCATAGATTTATGATGATTTTTCTACTTGGCTTTTTGATCTGAATTTTGGTGGAGAGCTTCATGACTCATCTGCTCATATGGAGAAAATTTCTCATAATTTTGTGAGCAGCAGAAACCCACCAACCTCCTGTTCAAATTAAAGACAGATTCTGGAAATATCTGCTTTTGCTTTTCTAAAAGAGGCTTTTGTGTTTTGGCTTGATCTCTTTTAGAAAAGTAGTATTTGAATTGATTCCTCTTTCTTTTGGACACTTGACAACCAGGATTGTGATTGAAAAATCCCTCACATATTTTATGGATAATATCCATGTAAGCTAGGGATGCACATAGTTGTCTAGTCGTTCCGGTTTTTGCGGGTTTTTCACGATTTCCCTTGCGCGATCTTTTCTCGGTTTTAGTTGGAGTATTTTGGGGGAAAATTTATTTGCGACCATTCACCCCCCCTCTGTTCGCTATCTCGATCCTTCAACAACCACGTCATCGATGTAAATCTCGACGATATGGCCGATTAGGTCGTGAAAGATCAAATTCATAGCGCGTTGATAAGTAGCGCCTGCGTTTTTCAAACCGAATGTCATTCTTGGCCATTCATACAACCCTATCGTCGGGGCATCTGGCGGTTTTAGGGATATCGGCTTCCGCCATGAATATCTGGTTATATCCAGCATTACCATCAAGAAAACTGATAATCCTATTACCCGATGCAGCATCGATAAGCATATCGGCTATAGGCATCGGATATTCATCTTTTGGTGTGGCTTTATTCAAATCTCACGAAATCTCGCATACTTGCGACTTCATTTTTCTTCTTCATAGCGGGCACAATGTTAGATACCCACTCGGCATATCGGCAAGATCTTATGAATTTGGCTTCTAGCAACCTTTCAATTTCTTCTTTTATTATATCATACAACTCACGGATTAAAAGCAGCGAGGAGGTTGCTTATATGGCGATATCCGGCTTGATAGGTAGCCGATGTTCTACCAACCGTCGGCTTAATCTAGGCATCTCATAATACTCCCAGCCGAAACAATCCCTGTATTTTCTAAGTATTTTGACCAACTTATTTTTGTATTCTGGATCTAAATTTGCACTTACAAAAGTTGGCATTTTCCGATCGCCTTCTCCTATGTCGACTTCTTCAAGCATATCGTGAAGTAAAGCCTTGGCCCAATTTTTAAGCTTTGAAATCTTCAATGGCTTCAGGAGTTTATTCCATGCCGATAGCTCCTTGCTCTGTCGCCCGATCAAAGGTGCGGCTTGACACCGTCGGCGTAAAGCTTTGTCTTTCCAATCTTGATGAAATCACTGTCGTCTAGTGCCTTACGATATGCATTACGCTTCTTCGTGTGGCCAATTTGCATCGGATGGCCATGGCAATATGAGCCGATGTGTTTGAGACAACCGACTTCATCTCCGTTCCTTTGGACAAGCGGTTGGTGCATAGTCGAGTATCTGGCCGATTGGCGTGTATCAATCCGTCCTAGAAGCACACTATAATTTCCTTTAACTTCAACTACGAAGAATGCATTGACAAAGTTTCTTTGCCTTAGGCGGTTGGTTCTGTAACCATCACCCTTTTTAGCCGGTGGAGTCACTGTCAAGTCGTTTAGCACCATGTTTGTCTTGATCGAGTCTTCATCGATTTTCCTAACTTCTTACAAGTAGAGAATGGCATTAAGTTCACAGTGGCTCCTCCATCTACAAGCATCCTGGATATCGGTTTTCCATTGATAAAGCCTTTTAAGTACAACGGCTTCAAGTGCCGATGGGGATCTTGTGGTTTTTCAAACACTGCGTTCTGTGCGCCCAGGCATAATTGAGCGAACGTGTCCTTAGCCGATTCAGTCTTGATCCTGAATTCAGCTGGCAGAGTGAATACCATATTGATATCCATGGGAGTGTCATTTCGAACTATCGGCGACAGCAAATCGTCTGAGGAATCTGACTCATCATCGGCTTGTTCTTTTCTCCTCCATTCCTTTTGGCAAGTTTTATCGATCGCCTTTCGTTGAATGTTTTATCTCTCTGTTTTCTTCTTGGCCTCTCTTGTTTCTGTGTCCTTAAGGCGCTGGAGCCGTCTGCGTTGCGATCGGCTAAGCCCAGTCGGACACCATCTAGGTTTGGGCTCTACTGGCTTGCAGATTTTACCAACCAAGTTCCCAGTTAGCTCTTTTCCTTTGTCTTGGTTTGGTGTGCCTAGCCTCTCCTTCTTCGCTTCTGTGCTCTGACTCAGTTTGATCTGTTGTTGGCCTAAATAAACGCTCTTTCACCGGATGTCTTGGTCGATTTCCTTGCGGGTAATGCTCCATGGGGCATGACCTTGAAGATGGCAATGACACGCCCCTTTCCCAACAGAATTGCCAAAAAGGACATCTCTGATGAGCTCTTTCTGCAGCATCTAGCCGATACAAATTGTTTGGCCGAAACACATCGTTAACCGATATGGCTTATCTGGTGGCGAGCTTCGCTGCTCCGCCGATGGCTTATCCTTTCATATTTTTCAAGTAACTGTGAAAAAGTTGGCTTAGGTTTGAATGCTGGTTTACGTGGCGGAGGTCTTTCGGCTTTGTACCATCGTCCAACTTGTAATTCTCCTTTCGGCTTCACAGTTCTTGAATTCCTCCCATCTTGGTCGGCTTCAATTTGAAGTGAGCCGATTGTTATCTTCAGTGTTTCTCCTTTCGAGCTTGATTCTATGTCGACTTGCCGAGTCGCTACGGGACTCTCCTCGACAATGTGTTTTCCCTTACCGGAGCATTGGATCATGTTTATCGGGAAAGGGTTGACATCAATTTCCATAGCCAGCTCCTCTGCAAACTTAAGCCGACCATCTTCAATGGTCATCAGATCTGCTTTGTCGAAAGATGTTGCAATCATTAGTGTTATGGGAAAAAGAATGATGCCATTCTGATGATCGCCGTTTTTGATCTCGTCGGTGAAGCGGTATGGTATGTCCCTCGGCAACCGTATCAATTTTTCTTGTAGTAACATGTCAAATATGCGATCACACTTAGACACGTCGAAGCATACTTGACCTCGACTTACTCTTTGTCGGCTTAAGCCATGAGCAGGATAAGCGGTTTCTTGGAACCTTTTATCCATTCGGCTATGTTTATATCTCGCTTCATCCTCGAAGCTTAAGCGAGCTATACTCGACCATATTTACCTTGACCTTGTCTTTGCTATTTATTCTAATTTTATCTTTGAATTATTTACTTAAATATCGGCTTTCTTGTGCCGACATCTGCGATGAAGCAGATGACTTAAATCGGTGAATTCTTATGCAGCAAGTTTTTCCTTGAGTGGGGAATCAGTTTTGAAACGCCAATCGGCTAGCGATTATCGGGCAATACTACGCTAAAACACCGATTTAGCACTTCTCTGAACCTCGATGTAGTCGAGCGCCGATTCGCCAATCTTCAGAACGAGCACTTAGATCTGAAATTCTTAATTCCAGACTACGGAGAAAAAAGTATACATGAAATCGGCTCTCTAAATCGTTCCACAAGTGGACCGAATTTGGAAGCGATTCATAAACCAAGTGGCGAGTTCTCGACAAAGATAATGGAAAAAGTCTAATTCTTAACCCATCGGATTGAGTACGCTTCTCCACCTTTGGGCGATAAATCGTCCAACGTGTTCTAAAGTGGTGACGAATCATCCCTGAAAATTTTGCAAAATCGGGAATCGAAATTGTGGGGATATGGCATCCGGTCAATGTAATCTGGTGCGATTTTATATAGCGATCATTTTTCCTTTGAAACAGTAAGCCAAATTGATCTCTCAACACCATAGAAATCTGATCAGTCCAGTTGATGTTATTGGTCGATGTAACACCAGGGTTTAGCCAATTGGGATGAATAGTATCCTACCCCCCGAGTGTGAACTCGGCTAGCCGACTCGATCTAGCCGATGGGTACTATTGTTGCGATGGCTCATACCCATCGGCTCTGGCGGTCGTAACTTCAGGTAGTGGAACGAACGGCTCTGCGTATATAACTACCTTATAAGGGGCGAGGTTTTTAATTTGCAATGGTCCTAGCGGCTTGCAATTCCTATCTAATTCAATCGGCTGATTGGCCGATGGAACATAGGAGGTGCCTAAAGCCGATGGATCTAACTTTGCAGTGTCAGTGTATGCGTGATAATGAGTAACTGGATTTGGGCGAGGGTTTGTTGGTGCCAACACTGTAGGCTGGGTCGGCATTGGTGATGGTGCGGGTGCCGACGCTTTGGTTGTGTTGGCGTTTGGTGCCACGGAATACGCAGGATATGTTGGGAGTGACTGCAATGGGTCCATTAATCCTCCGGTTGTAGCCAACTCTTGTGCAATTGTTTTTACGCTATTCTCTATCATCGGCTTTAAGGTCGTGACCAAAGCCGATGATTGATTAATAATGCATGATGCATGATTGTTCAATCATAGCGATAATTCAGCTTGGTCGGCACGATCGGCTTCATCGGGTCGTCGTGGCGCCCTTTCGCCAAGCGGATTGATGTTGGAAGTGCCGTCTTCTGCGTGACTCCTCGTCGGGTTTTCGATAGCAACCCAACATCAACTCCTCCAAGGCGGCTTTACGATCTTGATTTCCTTTGTTCTTTGTGGAGTTAAATCGTCAAAGTGGGGACGATTATGGCGTCGGCATTAACGTTTATTTGGTGCGACAGATTTGTCTGCGACCATCTTGTCGTCGGATCCTTTGGGCGTGCCAAAATGTGTTGGCGCTAAAAAGCGTGAAGAGGGTTTACGTTGCAACACAATCGGGCGAACACCGGGTTCAGGTAATGTGTGGAAGGCCAATCGATTTGACCACGCAATCGATAAGGGAAAGATTCGTAAAATTCAATCAAGCGATCCTCGAGGTGAATCGGCCAAATTCAAGAATCAGCCAGAAAGCCGATTTGAAGGGTAACTAGATTAGTCGATTAATACTAATCCGAGGGTAAAAGGCATATCAATTCTGAAAAGGCGATGCGCAACAAGACAGAACAAATCAAACCTGAAAAAGCCAATGACGATCAAACAATCGGCGATGCGCAACTTTATTTGATCGATGTCGACTTACAGACGAAAGATTACAATGCTAAAAAGACTAAGAACTACAGAAAAACAAAAACTGGTAGATGTGTTGATTGTTGTGAATGTCCTCCAAGTAGTCCTGGCACGCCTTATATACCCGTCAGCCAACCCGAGTCCTGGTCCAATACGTCAATACAATCCAAATCGACTATAGTTTCCTAATTGGATTCTGTTTCCAATTCTTATCCACATGTTATCCGAAGTTTCCGTACGTTATCCAGAGTTTCCAAAAGCGCCTCGTGTTGCATTCAAACTCCTGCCCTTTAGCCGATTCTTCTAGTAATTTCCAAAAACTGGTGCAAACACCATCATAGTCGTAAGCAATGCATGCATAACAACCTTGGCAAACTGTTCGTCGAGGTTATCGAGCAGCCGCTGCTGAGCCTTGGCCTTGCCCATCAGTGCAGGCATTTCTTTCTTCAGATGACTGATTATATGCGCATGAACTTTCGCGACCTTGCGCGCTTCACAAATTCGTTGATCTAAAATCCAAGAGAATTATTAATCACGAAAGTTCAGCAAAAGTAAACATAACCTAATATGGCAAAATATTAACTGACGAAGTAAAAGTGTGTCTCACCCGACGGTCACAGGCCTTCTTAGGAATATCGTTCAGGTCGGAGAGGAAGTCTTCTTGCTCTTTCTCACACAGCTCCAAACCCAGTGGGCCAGCTGCTGTCTCCTTAATCGGCTTGTCGTTGAATGAACTATACAGTTTAATTTAGTATTATTAGTCACAATTCTGCGTTATTTAGTACT
Organism: Guadua angustifolia; assembly: GCA_036346375.1. Classification (NCBI taxonomy): domain Eukaryota; kingdom Viridiplantae; phylum Streptophyta; class Magnoliopsida; order Poales; family Poaceae; genus Guadua; species Guadua angustifolia. The sequence goes on along the minus strand of CM070506.1, from coordinate 48,925,686 downwards.
CCATCAAATTGATCGATGAACTGACAAGCACAACTTCTGGTGTGTTCAGGACTTTCCCAGGCGACCATAAGAGTGCTCCATAGACTTTCATGAGCTGAAATATTTTACCACAAGCAAAGTTGTCGATTGCTTTCGATCAACTTAGCTATATTTTATTTGCTACCACGTAATTAAGGTAAGAAAACTTAGAATATATATAAAAATGATGTCTTGTAGTTTGTTTTACGAATAAAAGGTGAAAATGGAACATGCTCACATATTGAGGGTTAAAGAAAGGCATGGCAATAACCAGGCATATTCACCTATTGTGCATCAACTTGGTCTCCTTCGTTGAGAACTACACGCATTTTGTCATCATGCCCACGTAGTTATCCAGTTACACGCTTGAACTCATCACTGATGTCAAGCTTATGGGGATCAAATAGGAGAAGAATAAGTCAGACTTGGCCGCAAACCATGATGTAACTCCAGTGAAATCATAGCTGCGGTGTGTTCGCCGCTTTTCTCCTGATATAACTCCAGGAGTGTCCACGAAGGTTATATGTTCCAGTAACTTAACAGAGAAAATGAAGCTAACTATTAGTTTTTTTTTTCCACAATACGAAAAAAAGTGAGATAAAATACTCAGTGCAAGAAAGAGCATACTGGGCATCTGAGAACACTCAAAACTTCGATAAAAATGCCGTTCCAAAAGACGACAAACCATTGTATGGCATGTCAGCTTGCACAGCAATTGTGTATCCAGGAATGCACCTTTCATCTGGTCCGGACTGCAGTGGTGGAGAGACGTATCATTAGAATGGGAACATGCAGTGGGAAGATATGTACTGAGCCAAAATATGAAAGCTAGGACTAACAAAAGTTAGGCAAGGTAATTGATATCTCCATAGAGAACTTACAGTAATAACAGTAAATCTGTCGGTTGTAGGCTCTGGTCCAATATGAGCACCTACAGAAATAACATTATATATATTATTAAACGATACTCAAGAAATAGTGTGATGCCACAACAGATTCTCAAATAACAAATGATAGTTTGGGTATTTATTATCTGGTATAATCTGTCAGTCCTTTTTCAAGTCAACATAATATGCTTATAAATGTCCTTGTTTCGGGAGATTCTTTACGGAGAAACGCTGGCTTTGGTTACTCTATGGTTATACAATGATGATTACTGTACACTGATTCATTCTCAAATAGTAACTGGCAACGGTTAGGATGATGGCAAACGGCGAAGTGCACACGGCGTCTAGCTGTGTCGCGAATCTCAAAGCCGGACGAGAGGCTTCGATAGGGGTGATGCCAGGTCCCCTGGACACGAGCTTCATGCGGTCTAACAAGCACAGCAATACATTAAAACAAATGTTACTCAGCAGAACATAAGCTTCAGGGGTGATACACTACACTGATACTTACCAGCAAAGGAGAAACGAAGTCATGAAATTGATAAGTTTTCTCTAGCGGCCTCAACTTCTCAATATATGATTTCTTTAGACCGTCAATGATTGAAGTAACTGCTTTTAACTGAATCTGTAAAAAGAAAAATATTTAGTACTCCATCCATTCGCGTTTACTTGTCAGTTTTGACTTTGAGTCGTCAAGTTTTAACCAACGATAATTTTTGAAATATCTAGCCATATTAAACAAAAGTGGTATTGTTAGATTTGTAAGCAAAGGTACTTTACTGATAAGACATTTATAGCTATTTGATTTTGTATTGAACAAGAAATAACGGTCAAAGAATGACCTACCACAGTCAAAACTGACAATTTCTTTTGTGGAAAACAGCTGAACTGTGATTATATTAAGAATGAGCAAAAAGGTACATTGTTTTTAGAGATTACAAGGTGTAGGAGACTGCACCCAAGGAAAAAAAAGTGGTTGATTTGAGGCGGCAGAAAAAGAACCAAGCAAAGGACTCAAGTCGTTAGAGAAGATGTTGTAACAGAATTTTGAGATGCTTCGCTCCTACAAATACCCATTTAGAAACCTCATCTTTGACCGATGGCACGATTTGTACATGGGTTAACCCAGCTGTATGGAAGACTCTATTATTACGCTCTTTACACTACTGCCAGCTGTACGAAGACTATTGTTACGCTGTACGGAAAACTGACAGGTAAATGTGACCGAGGGAATATGATATAACACTGTGAGCAATAATACATATTCAAATCATTTGCACGCAGCTAGTTGTTGATGTACCTTCTTTCCCGACTTAAGAGTTAAACCAGCTAGCTGATAGAGGTGATTCTGATGGATGACATGCTGTACAATCGACAAGAATTACAGTCAGAAAAAGCCTACAGCCTGTGGAAATTTTGGTTAGCTCTTCCGGTAGGTACTAAGGTAAACAACCCATACCAACCATATCGGAGTCACCCTTGTTCGCAGAATTATTTTTCTTGCAGGATCGAAAAGAGAAAAAAAGGTGAAGAGCATTTTCTGGCACAAATGAAACCGAATGATTACTGCAGACATACTAGTTTTTTTATCCAGACCTTCCATTGTCGGAGGCTGCAATTTCTCCAAATCTCAAGTAACTAACAGTTTCTTGGGAGATGTCTGTTAGTATTACACTATTAATTTGTATAAGTTCTACCTGCTTGTGCAATTGCTATGGTCTCTTGACTGATCACATGCCCTGCTTGTGCGAGAGAAACCAGCTGCACATTCACATCCGCTTTAATGTACCGCACCAATTGCAAGAGAAAATACGCAGAAGCAGAAATCAAATAGAAACAGACCCAGTACCATGGACAGACCTGCATAGCAGTCATAAGCTCGGAGAATCCAAGATAACCGTGACGTTTTGAATCAGCAATTGCCCAAACCTGATTTTTTTTCTTCTTGTGCGTGCGTGAGTGCGTGTCTGTGTGTGTGTGTGTTTTTTGGGGGTGGGGGTGGCGGATGGGAGTTGATGGATCTGAGAATGCAAGTATGAAAACTCTCCCATAAATTGTAATGCATTACATGTGTTTTCTCCTTGTAAAAGCAAGGAATGTTTCTGTCTATGAAAAGATGACAATTCGATAAAAAAACAATGGAGGATCCGAGAGTGCGCCTATGAAAACTCTCCCATAAATTGTAACGCATTACGTGTTTTTGAGCATTATCAAATGTTTCATGCTTTTGTTGAGCGGATCAAAATGCATGTTACGAATAGTCGTATTTTTCTCCCATCTCCCCTCCGCTCGGTCATCTTCTCCCCTTTTTCTCTCCGACGGTAGGGAGACGAGGAGAGGAGGGAGGGAGGTTCAGAGACGGAATGCCGCGGGGGAGCACCTTCCCGCGGATAGATTTTTTTTAAAAAATAATATTATTTTATTTACAAATTGCGATATTAATACACGTATTAAAAAAATTGCAAAAATAATATACAGTCGTCAAACCGTTTGGCGAAATTAAGTAGTCGCCAAACCATTCGACGACAACAGAGTAATCGTCAAATAGTTTGACGACAATAGTCTAATCCCGCGTTAATACTCATTTTGAACCGTTAACAGCGAGGTCCTGTTGTCGCCAAACCGTTTGGCGACCATTCTATGTTAACACTGAGATTAGGCGAGTAGTAGCCAAACCGTTTGGCAACCGTTTGGCTACTACTCAATAGTCGCCAAACGGTTTGGTTACTATAGCCTAAAACGCTTCAAAACGAGTATTAACGCGGGATTAGACTATTGTCGCCAAACAGTGTGGCGATTACCTATTTTCGCCGAATGGTTTGGCGACCATTAGATTTTCGCCAAACGTTTTGGCGACTGTATATTATTTCTGTAATTTTTTTAATACGTATATTAATATCGCAATTTGTAAATAAAATAAAATTATTTTTAAAAAAATCTCCCGCGGATTTAAAGGGTCTCGCCGCGGCAAATGCGGCGTTCGTTGCCCATCGACCGCGCCGCGCGTTGGCAGCGTGGCACCGCCGTCTTGGGCTCCTAAAATTAGCCGAGGCAACGGCTTGAGAGCTGAGACTAGAGTCTTGAGACGGGCCGACGTAAGAAGTTTTCTGGCCTTTTTCCGGCCGCTCACGGTCCAGAAAACGCTCACTAGCCGTACCAAAAGATGAGCAGATTACGCGCGGCGCGGCGCGAGTGGGCGACCTGGCCTGGTCGCAGGGCCGAGGCGGGCGCGTCCGGTGCGGTCAAAAGGGTACCGTGTCCGCGGGCCTCACCCCCATCCATCACGTCGCATCAAAAGGCGGCGCAGCGCGGTGAGCTCTCGGTCTCGGGCGGCGCGAGCGAGTGCCCACGCGTCGCCGTTTCCCTGGCTACACCTGCGAGCCTTGCGTACTGGCCGCGGGGGCGTGCTCCCGACCTCCTACGCATCCCTACGTGACTGACTTGTGGGCTCGGCGGGGTGTGGGAGCCACCATCGTGACGGGTGTGTGGCAGTGGGTGGATGCGTATCATTCGAGAGGAGTTGTGCGGGTGGGAGTCGTCGACCGAGGGCACGGTGGTGTGGTTCGCGAGTCCCGACGGTGGCACCACTCCCAGCCACTGAGCCAACGCATGGCAGCAAGGCATCCGCTCATTCCTGTGAATTGTGACCAGTCACCTGTCCATCGCCGTTTTCTCACCGAACACAATAGTACTACGAGTCTACGACTCTACGAGGCGACGACGGACTTTGGCCCAGATTTCCAAAATTCATAAGTCGTATCTCTTTTTATTATTATATATACCAACAAGATATTTACTATGTTACTCCTAATTATTATCACTAAGCACTATATTTAATATATATTGATAATATAAAGTAAAGATCGATATTTATTAGAGGTATATAGAAACATCATACTGATTTTATATTAAAATATGAAATAAACAATATATTTATGGATAAAATCATTAAAAAATACGTCCTATAAACTTAAACGGCGGGAATATACTACTTCAATTTGAAAAAGCTCACGCTGAATTTAATCAACACGGCTAAAAATTAACAGCACAAATTCACCTATCATTCGCTTCAAAACAATTAGGCTCACGTGCTAGATTTCGTACTAAAGATTGATTTGAAGCTACAAGCATAGAGACAAAGTTTGGTTTGTACATAAAGTTGTACCCAAATTTTATTTTTAAATACATACCATTCTATAATTTAAGGTGATATTTTAACATTTTTCCTTCTATCCTTCTTCTCTTTAACTATTTTTTAATATCATTTATTACTATGAACTAGTGTAACACCGTGGATATAAAGAAGAGTGCTCAATAGTAGTGTAAGAAGTTAAAATGATATTTATTAGCTTTAGGTAGGACGACGGCCCCTTAAAAAAAATACAGGCATGACGATGATGGCGCCTTAAACAGGCATGACGATGGCGGCGTGTAACAAACACAACAATTTTCAAAAGAACCTGGTGACGGCAAATTCATCGTGTCAACGAATCACGATTATAAATGAACTGAAGTACTAGTGGCCAATACCAACACTACTGTTAATAAACAATACGATCAAAGAGGAGTACAAATTTAGGGTCTGTTTTATTTAAAACTAATTTTATCATAATTAATCTTAGATAAGTATGGTTTATTGTACTTTTGTGGCTATAAAATTCAGCATCACAAGTATAACAAAGTTTGATAAAAAAACTAAATGCATGACACATAGGACATAGGACTAAAAATATATGATAAACGGCAACGAAATAAATACATGACTAAGAATAAACTTAGATGTGAATAGACATTAGATAATTTTTTGCCAGTGATTTGATTTCACCGTCTCAATTGCACCACCAAGGAGAATCAGATTCGAATCCTGCGGCAGCCCGTAGCATCGGATGGTACTGTACGAGTTAAATGCGTGCAAATCTTGCAGCAATCTTTGCTTGGTGCGGTAGAAGTCCGTTCCACGTGGTGTACAGCACAGCGACCCCAATAGTACAGATTAGCAGCAGCTAAGAGTCTAAAGCCCGGAAAAGAAAACAAAAGCGAAACGTGTTACTACGGTCCCATAATGAAACGCGGGAGAACAAAATAAACTCGGCAAAGACCAAAGGACGAAATAGAAAAAATCAGAAAAGAAAAGCAGCAATGGCATGAGTAGGGGTGGCAATGGGGACCCGTTCCCCGATCTCCGGCGGGGAATTCCTCTATTAGGGGACGGGTATGGGAAGAAATCGTCACGTGGAGATAACGAAAACTATTCCCGACGGGGAATGGCGAGGGACGACAGACGGAAAATTTTTTCCGCAGAGGCCAGTTGGGGATCCAAATTTAGTTTAGTCCAATTTAGTTATTAGATTGCAAACATATTCTCTAGCCCATCATATTCACATTTTCATAGCGGGACAACATAATCTTCAATGAATGCATGCATTCTTTTTTTCCTTGTCTGTTGATATGATTTTAGAGTTAAAATGGCTATAAGAGCTCTTCTCTTGTGTGAAATTTTCACGGGATAGGTCTCGACAGAATGAAATCACGACGGGGATGGGGGCGGATTTTCTCCCCAAGGCGAGAGCAGCGACGGGGCGGGAAATTTTGCATCAGCGAGGGGCAGGGGCGGGAGGTACTCCCGTGAGAATGCCCCGTTGCCACCCCTAGGCATGAGGGAGAGGAGGCAGTGGGGAAGGTGGGAAGCTATCCGCGCGTGAGCCCCACCCCACCAAAATTTTTAGTTTTATTTTTTTTCTACTTGCGCCCTGTTTTTGTTAATTTAATTTCGTATGAACAAATGTACAAAACTAACTGTCTCCATACGACATATTTCACCTGTTGTGTTACCGTAACACAATAGCATAGTCTATCATGACAACGGAAGCTCTTTAGACTTGATAGGTTACCTGTTGCACGGTAGGAACTCAACATTATAGACTTACCGAGCACATCTAGCTCGGTAGGTAGGATGCTTGATTAATTAAGTGACTTAATTAAGTAAATTATCAATCAAGTGACCTGATTAAATAATTACTTAATTAAATTGATCAAGGTGTTGATAAACGGTTGCTCGGCAGGAAGTCTTGCCTTGGTACGGCAAGGCGACAAATGATATGTCTCACCGGGTTAGATTTAATATATATATATATACTAAAAGTAAAAGCTCGAGGGAAAAAAAACGGCTTTCATGCCGGCCTCCTCCCTCTACCCCCAAGTTGCCCCAACCCTCCGCGGCCACACCGCCCTTTCCACCGTAGCCAAATCCCGCGCGTTATAGCCCGGCACAGCCGCGTCGTCCTCCGCCCGTAGCCAGGTCCCGCGCGTTTCAGCTCAAAACAGCCTCGCCGCAAAAGAGTTTTTGGGAGCGAGCGATAAGCAGCCGTCGCGCGGCGCGGCGTTTTTTATGGGAGATATTATGTGCGACGCGGCGGACTTGGCTGCGGCGCCGCGGTACAGGGGGTGCGGAAGCGGCCGTGGGGGCGCTTCGCGGCGGAGATCCGCGACCCGGCCAAGCGCGCGCGTGTCTGGCTCGGCACCTTCGACTCCGCCGAGGCCGCAGCCCGCGCATACGACGTCGCAGCGCGGAACCTCCGCGGGCCGCTCGCCAGGACCAACTTCCCCCTCTCCCGCCCGCTCCCGCCCTACCCGGGCGCCCGCGCCGCGCCTGCGCCGGTCGCCCCCGCGTGCAGCGCCACCTCCACCGTCGAGTCCTTCAGTGGGCCCAGGGTGGCAGGGACAGCGGTGCCGCGCCACCCACCGCCGGCGCCCGATACCGGCTGCCACAGCGACTGCGCCTCGTCGGCCTCCGTTGTGGACGATGACGACGACACCTCAACCGTCCGGTATCGCGCCCCGTTCGACCTCAACCTCCCGCCGCCACCGCCGGACCGGGACCACGAACTGTGCACAGAGCTACGGCTCTGATAGGATCCACCGAATCACAGCAAACGGAGAAAGCGATTTTATCTGTCTTCTTTTCCTAATTAGATGCCTGTATCAAGAGTGTTTGTACTGCTATTCTTTATGCGATAAGAACGGCAACGAGGGGAAGCATTTGTGCCAAATTGTGGAGTTTCAAGAGTTAATTTTTTCAATCTCTTGGATTTAGAACTGGTATATCTTCCATCCTAATTTGTATGTACACCGGACTACCGGAGAACATCGACAAGACGTTCATGAAGGCAAGAAATACGAGTCTGGTTAAATATTTTAGCTATTTTACCGATTGTTTGGTGATGGCTTGAGGCCGATATTTGCTTATGTCTTCATCTTTTCGCCGATATGGTTCCGTGTCTTCTTCGCTCCATGGTTGCTTCTTTTTGCACTCAAACCACATAGCCAACATGATACTGCTCCATTGTTACGTAATGGCATTAAAACGTCCACGTCCACAAATTTTAGGAAACCTTGTAGGACAACTGGACTATACCGGGTGTACAGTATACTCGTCCCCAAGAGCCAAGCACTGGTTTCTGTCTAATCCCTTGGAACCGATTAAAAGCCAAATCAGTCTAAGTTTCCAACTTGTCCTAGCATTGGTTCCACGTATACTATACTCATGGACATCCGTCTTACTAGGCAGGATTGCGCACTACGTTGCGCCGGATGGATTTTACTAAAGCGAAAAATGATTCGGTTTGGAGTTGGATGTAAATATGTGGAACAGTTTTTTTTCCCCGCAATAGGCAGCACCACAATAAAAAAAAATGCAATCTACACATGCTAGTACAATTTTTAAAACATATTTCTATACATGCTAGCACAATTTTTAAAACATAATACAGAGGATGGTGCATTGTTTCACTCAAGTGTATTGGACAAAGGTACCGAACGATTATATATCGGTCAGTAAAGAATCACTTACTTCACGTTGAGCTTGCACAACATCTCCATGCAAGGTATGGGATCCAGCAATCAAACCAGAGAGCTCCGATGCATATTATTTTGTCTCGGTAAAAATAATGGTCTGTACTCTGTTGAACCCCACAAAAAAGATTTAGTAAAAATGGATGAAAATCACACTATTATTATAAATGAGGACCATTTGGTGGGAGTACATACCAGCTATAGCATCAGATGATGTCTGGAATAACCTGTACCCTTGTGCCATGAGTCCCGTCTACTAAACAAACCACTATATGAGGGCCATTGAGCAAACATAGGAAAAGGGATTGGGCAATTAATCTTGCAAAGTTGTTTCGATAAACGGATGGTAGCGAGAAATATGACAGGGGTAAATAATGACATAATAACACAATAAAAAGATGTCTTATGAAAAACATAAGGTATATCATACAACATACTCATTTCATTGGAGGGTATATCCATAAGACTAATAAGCACTTTAATTAATCTTGGCGTTTCGTAATCTATAGACATGAGATAAAAAAAATAAAAAAGTTAAAACAAATCCTTGAATCTAAGATGATGGTATATGAAATTCATCTAAACATATAGACCAAAGTATTCAACTACAGGGTAAACCATGGTTCACTATAAACGCGTGTTGCAGAAAACTAATTTTACTTCAACAAGAATAGTCATGATAGATGCAAGCAAAGCGTACTAATCAGGCATGTATAATCACCACGGGAAAAAGTAACCAAGCGATTAAAACTAAAATTCATTAGTAGCTATTGAATTTACATAGAAAACTATGAAGTAGTTAACAAGATTATAATGTCAAAGGTCGTAGTTAGAACTCACATAGGGTCATAAAATATGTTAAATGGGCTAGTGTTGGCGTGACATGAAACTTCTGCCCCCATCTCAGATGTAAGGACCCTGTCTTTATCTTGTCGCTCAAAAGTACTGAAAATGGCATGTTAGTGGGTTGTTGGCTTGCACGCCTGATTCCTAGTAGAAGTTGTTGTTTTTCACTCCTAAAAGATAACATGACAGCAAAACAAAAAGTGGCATTTAATTCTCTAATCTTGTTCTTTATTTCAATTATCAGTTATCTAATTCCTAGTAGAAGCTGTTATTTTTCATTCCTAAAAGATAACATGATAGCAAAACAAAAGGTGGCATTTAATTCTCTAATCTTGTTCTTTATTTCAATTATCGGTTGCTAAAATTTGATACTCTAGGAAGAACCAGGATAAGCTTTCACAAGATGGAAGGAAGCATGAAATTTACCTAACAAAGATGTCAGAATCACCAGCAAATAGCCTCTTGCCACTCATGAAAAGGCTCCAACCAGTACTAAGTAAATGTCTTCTTGGCTGACCTGATTACAACAAAGCATTATAATAATTAAGTCTTCAAACTTGCATATACACGCCGAGGACATCCAATAGTGTTAAGTAACAGTAGCAGCAAACCACAAAATGTTGTGCAGAACATAAAAGAACTCGAAGTGCGAAGAGTTTTATTTAGACATAAAAGAACTCGAAGTGCGAAGAGTTTTATTTATCGTGCCATCTTGTAGCAGAAGAAAGTTGTACTCAGTGCTACATTTTGCACACCTCAATATATATGTCAAAATGTCCATATATTGTCATGAATATCCCTGGCTTGTATTCTTGAGATCAAGGCTGCATAGAGAAGTCCTATAGGGCAACGTAACAAAACCACAATGGTACTTGATATTGATACTGTAATCACTAGTTGAAGAGTCATTTGTGCATACACTTTATTAGTACCTGGGCCTGCCTGAGAAATAAAGAGAAACATTTTTAAAATTGGTGATTGCAAGTGTGCCATCAGAGGAAGATGGTAGAGGTAAAATAACAAAGAGCCTAAATATAGGTTTGTAAACCTATTGTAACCGAGCGACTTGAAGATTCTGGCGATATGGCAGCGGAACCGATGTGAGATCAGAGCTCGATGCAAAAATTCTTTAACAAGAGAAGAATTTATCGATTTGTTAGTCTTGTAATACATGTTTATGCGTATATATAGCATATGAGTGAAAACCGACTTATAATCGGAAGGCCAAGTACTGCCTCTGCGGCCTGAGATCAAGAAACATCCTAAATTATGTTTTATAACTCCTCGTTCTTATCTGGAGGCCATCGACCGAAGTTGAAGATACAAATCGGCGCAAAGTGCAAACCGACTAATGAAAGCCATTGCGGCGATAGTAGTCTCGAAATCTTGCACGGTGTTTGCGTGCGCACATGTTCGAATCATTAGAATAGTGATGTCTGGCGATGCAAATCTGCACCCAAGGTTAGTGTTCATGTGATCTACAAAAAGCGAACATCAAGGTCGTTAGCTAGGTACTTCATGTATGCAAAAAATCTATTAGAAAAGCGGCTCCTTTTTAGCGAAAAAACAAATGTGCATGATCATGTAATTATCTTGCCTTAATCTATAACAAATAACGGAAATTTTCTTATTGATTAGCCTTAAAATACATGACTTACCCCATCTCCGATGGTGAATATACATCTGATCTTAGGGTTCCACAAAGAACGTCTGACAAGAAGCGTAAACATCCACAATAGGCGTGAAAGGCTCCATAAGCATTCCAAATGGCTGCTGTAGCAAGTTAGCTGATTGAAGGGGCAACCATCAGCTAATCTTTTAGTCAAAAAAAGGAAAGGAAACACAGCATTCTAAGTTCTGATATTAACATTCTGAGGGCAAATCTTGGACTTTTATGCTACCTAAGTACATCTCAAAAATAAGAAAGATGAACCTATTTTTTTATGTAGTTGTCAGTACTGTCCCTTATGCTCCTAATATGTGGTTACTACATGTAAACCAAAATCTACAAAAGGAATTAATCTGCGTTGCACCAATACTTCAAAAAATACAATCCTTATTTACTTGTTGCACAATACTTCAAAAATCTGGTCCTTATCTCTGTATTTGCCGATACTACAAAAATACGATCTTTATCTGCGTTGCAAATACTTATCGGATCACGGATCTGATATGGATACTCTCCAACATATATATCCTGCACATATCAGAGAAATTCCATTTTTTCAAAGAAAAGGTATCCTGCTCACTTATTATTGGTTATATAGCAACCGAAACTTTTCACGCAATTTGTTAGTTCTTCTGTTGCAGCATTAAGTCCTATACAGAGACACCCAACACCTACTTCTCTTCATTCTCAACTCTTCATTTGGTTGCGCAGGTAATTCCATGTCTGCTTACCACGAAACTCAACCTTCCTTGAAATTGCACATTAGCATCCTCATAACTAAAACTAAATAGTTGCTAGAAAGAGCCACAAGGTACAAATGACATATAGAATCGAGCCAGCAAGTACTAATATGTACCGACATACCAGTAGATTAGCATGACTATGTTACACTCTGGCAGAAAGAACGGCGAGACACTCATTGGCAAAAGCATATCAGCCTGAACTAACAGTCTTAAATTGCCATTATCATGCAGTCGCAGCGATATCCGAAAGGAAAAGGGAATCTGTAGTTGCAGAGGCTATGGCGGAAGCTACCCAACACCATATAGTTTTGGAAAAAGAACTCTGACTTGGTTTGTTTCAAATATGATCTACAAAGCCAAGAAAACAATTCTTAAGCAACACAAGAACCCACCAGCTCCTGTGAAGTTGAGCAGCGCCGTCTTGCTGGATTCCCGTGATGCCAAGCCCTCCAAGCCATCGAGTTCTACCAAAACGAAAACCCTGTAAGCATAGCCTACCGCCCCAAGCACACTATAAAATCTAGGAAGAACAAACACAACTATCTGACCAAGCTAAATATCCTAATTAAGCGAGATACATCTATGATTATTGAATCGCAAAGGAGCAGACTCTATTACTTTTAACCATCATCATTCTTTTGTCTGCTCTAAGCCCCGATCATGCTGTAAAACATTTATATAGGCTGGAGACATTACTCTGCATGAAGATCTAACTACGGAATAGCTCAATCGCAAGACATGGGAACAAATCCACAAACCCTAGAATCCAAAATCAAAACCAGAATGGCACAAACCAAAGCTAAACCACCAGGCAAATAAGGACGCCTATGAAACTAAGGAAAACATCACGGAGAAAAATAGATCATACCTCTGGAAATTTGCTTCCCAAAGAGCCTTGCACTCCAAACTACAGAAAGCGGGGCCAACAGAGGCAAAAAATGGACGTCGTTAGGAAAAAAGAAAGAAAGCAGCGGGAGGCAGGTACGAAGATGGGAGGAGGAAGAGGTCTTGGCAGCAGTAGCGAGCGAGAGATGATGCACGACAGCGTCGAGGTTCCCAGGAGGAGGCGGAGGGTGCGGTGGAAGAAACTTGGTGGGCGCAGTAGCTCGGAGAAAGCAGCGAGGATATGTCGAGCTTCCTCTCGAGAGCAAAGCGAGCGAAGCGAGAATGAGGACCGGCGGACTGCGGGAGTCCCGATCAAGGCCCATCGAAGTGGAAGGCAAAAAGGGGATGGAACATTCCAGAGGCGCGAACGGCAGGCATGGCGCGAATCCAGGCTACGTTACTTGCCATCGCAACGGCGGACGGGCAAGGATGCGCCTGGCGAGCTGAGCAGCCAGCGAGATGAGCCAGTGGCAGTGGCGCTTGATAACGTGGCATCGCTCGGAGCTCGGCAATCCCAGGCGCTATTATATAGGTAATATACCTCATCGAGGGAATTTTAAACTCAACTAACAGGGATACATTCAATAATGTTGAATTACTAGTGTCGCATGGGCGTATCCAAAATTTGAGAAACATTAAAATTAGGCTAAATTTGTTGATTGAATCGGTTTTGATTTTGGTGGTTTGAGATTTTTAAGACCTTAAAACTATTTCAATTATACTTTTAGTAAATTTTAAATATATATGTTAGATTTATAATAGTACGAAATCATTATAAAAGACTATACAATTGTAGGTTTAAAGTGTGTATTCCTATCAAATTTTTTCTAGTTCTGCCGGTGGTTGTTTGATCCAATAGCCAATCAACACACTTGGGCAGGAACAATCACGAACAATTAGAACTAGCAAAAGAAGAATAACAATCGACAAAGGTTTGAGAGAGAACAATTTAATGTCTTTATTCCAATAGATTGATGTGTACCGAATAAAAAGTTACTCTCTTTTATCTCTACTATTTCTAATTACAAGTTGGTGGTGATGGTCCATTCTCCCCCTCCCCGGACATACCCACGAAATAGAGAATTTTAATTCGGTTAGATTTGCATGCATGCGTGATCTGCAGCATATCAGACTCTTATCTCAATCAACTGATTTTATTTCCAAATATTGACCGACCTATTCTTTTTTTATATACTACACTCATACAGTTTCTAAGTTACCAAATTCCTTTGAGTCTTGTATGTGTAGATAAGATCATCTTTTCTTTTTATCTAATCACATATGGACTTGATTCTGGCTGACCAGCAGCATGCACACGGCCATGCATAACGCGATTAGATAAGTTTGTTATCTCTATCTTTACTAATTTTAATTAGGAGTTGGTGGTGGTATGTCTGTTCTCCACCCTTACGTCGACGCGTGTGTACACCCGCATGGCTGAGTGGTCAGTGGCCACCCTGGTAGATTAGATTAGATCATCTCGTCACGGAAGGTAAATGAATATGCATGACTCATTTATTGCTTTCCTTTCTCCTATTGATCTTGCATTTGAATCGGTGGTGATTGCTCCCGGTGTTTTTCGGAATGGATTGATTGATTCCCTTTCAAAAGAAATAGAGCTCCGATTCATAGAATTGGATCTCTTCTTGCCTTTTTTCTTTTTGTTACCTTCCTTATTCGACGATTTCTTAATCTGGATTCTATAAATATCTCCTCGGTTGCTGAATCTATATAACCTCACCGCTTTTTGCCTCTCTTACAGATGTATTGAGCTTAACCGTTGAGCGGAGGTAATGAGCGATCTTCCTGATCTCATCGATCGTGGCAGCGGTCGCCGGCCGATGGTAGCGGCGCGATAGACCCGGTGGCGGCTCTTGGAGCTCACCGCGGTGGATGATGTCGATAGGTTGAGGGAGACGCTCGCGTGGGGTGTGAGAAGGCAGTGGAGCTGGTTCATGGGGTGGGGCTATGGTATGGCCGGAGTAAGGCGTACGACCCACTCACGTCACTGATGGTGGCAGCCACATACGAATGATGCCTATCTCTTCAACGCCTTTGTGCTTATAGGGTAACAGCCTAACAGGTGATGTCTCTCTTGGTCGATTGATCGATCTTAAATTATGGTGTTACAAATTTATAATCTCAAGTATTGTGATGTTATTATTTAAGTTTGTGAAATTAAAGATAATTTTAAGCTCGAGTTTGTAAACAGGTGCTTAGAATTTGTATACTTCGATTAATTGATTTAAATATTTAACCATCACACATTCAAAGTGAACATTATTATTCAGATAAGGTTAATACTCTTTGCAAATAATTTTTTTTATCACAAATTAAGTTTTCGTTGTAACACATAAACACATAGCTAGTTTATAATAAAACTATTCTAAAGAGTTTTGATATGAGTCCACTCTTCGATTTGGAGAGAGAGGGACATTGGGCAGGGGCCGCTAGGGCAGGGCGCGCCTCACCCTTGTAGTGGCGATTTCGTACCAAGTTAGGGGGTGTTTGGGACAACTCGGCTCCACCAAAATCTGTGGAGTTGGTGGAGCAGGTATTTCTAGCTCGAAATTTATGGAGCTGGGCCGTGAGTACATTACAAAGGTGTTTAGGTAGATCATTTTGTTTACATTTTAGACTCAAAATATAAACTTAATTTACTTTATTTTAGCCTATAAGTGTCAGATCTGAGCTGGAGCTGGGAGTTGGAGTTCTCCCAAACAAGGCCTTAAGACCATAAGCCTTCAATCTTTCAAAAAGACCATAAGCCTTCTATTAATTATATACATTATTTTACAGCATGTTTTAATTTACAATCACAACTTGCCAAACCTTACCGGGGCAAAGAGCGGTATGTCACAACGTGGCTAAGATATTAGCCATTACGACTTATGCAAACAATGATAAAAAAATGAGTATACCACAAATTAGTTGTATGGCTAAGAAAATGTGACTTGCCACAACTGTGACAATAAATTATACATATGCCACAAAAAAGTTAAACTAGACAACTTTTGTAAATTGTGGCAATAAACCAAATAAACCCTAAACCTTTACATCTTCATTTTTACTAGCAATAATAGCGCGCTACGCTGCGCCGGTTTATAGAGTCGATAGGACCCATCGGCGAATCTATGGGGTTGCTATAAATCTTCGATTAAATCTATGTTTTTTTTAGAAAACGGGAAATTTGGTTGAATTTTCAATCTCTGTTTATAAACCTTCGCCGAATCTATGTTTTTTTTGTGGCGAAAATATTTTTTCCGAAGCGTGTTTTTTGTGGCGAAAATATTTTTTGAAAAAGCGAGATGATAAGTTACTATAAACCTTGACGAATCTGTGTTTTTGGTGGCGAAAACATTTTTTTTCGGAAGCGTGTTTTTTGTGGCGAAATTTTTTCAGGGAAAAGCGGTCGGTAGAACCCGTTAGCGAATCCAGTTGCTATAAACTTTTGCGAATCGCGTTTTTAGAAAAGCAGCGGTTAAGACCCGTCGACAAATCGATAAGTTGCTATAAATCTTGTGAATATGTGTTTTTTTGGCGAAAACATTTTTCAGAAATCGTGTTTTTGTGGTGAAACTTTTTCCCGGGAAAGCGTGTTTTTAATGGCGAAAACATTTTTTCATTAAAAGCGGTTAACCGTCGATAAGTTGCTATAAACCTTGCGAATCTGTGTTTTTCTGCGGAAACATTTTTTCGAAAAGCGTGTTTTTGTGGCGAAAACAATTTTTCGGGAAAAGCGGTAAAAGCGGATCGGCAAATCAATAAGTTGCTATAAACTTTTGCGAATCTGTGTTTTTGTTGGTAAACATTTTTTGGGAAAAGCGTGTTTTTGTGTGGCAAAAACATTTTTTTCGAGAAAAAGCGGAGAAAGGACCCGAACGTAAGAACCGGGGATCTGTTTGTTAATTTTTGGACACGTTAGCTATCTAAAAAATTAGAAAAGGGTTTACTCGTGATTTGTAATTAGGGAGGTCTTTCCATAAAATACGCTCGAGGACCCAAAGCGCGAAAAAAAATAAATTTTGGTCTCACGAAGAAAATCGCAAAGGATCTATTTGTAATTCGGAAGGACCTATCGTAATTTGAAAAGAAAGCGGAGGTCTTTTTGCAAAGCAAGCTTAGGGGCACGTGACCATGCTGGCCTCTTGCCATTCTCTTCATGTATAAAGTGTGTAACCATTCGGTTGAGTATCCTGATTCCTGCCTAAACTTGAATATTGTAAAATTTATAGAAGCGAGATGGAAGTGACTCGTATAGCTGTATAACGAGTCTAAAGACAATGCCACGTAATTGACCTTGATGAATTTTCATGAATGGAGTAGGAAAAAAAATACGATTTTTAAGAAAACAGTAAAAATACTATTCCAGTTCAGTATCCGCTGTGCATTGTATTAAGGAAACTAGATCAATGTCCGTACGTTGTTACGAAAAATAAAATTGATAACAAAACATAAATGTCAAGCAGTAAAAAAAATTATGCTACAAGATCAAACATCTATCTCTCTCGATTACAAAAATTTTTATGGTTTCTTCTCCGATATGAATTAAAACCAAATATATTATCGTAGCAATATATATTACCAATCTCAAAAATCAATCAATCATTTTATCCTTTTGCAATTTACATTACCATTTCGCGTTCCTCTTCCTTCGCCATGCTTCTTGTTGTAGCGCTCCTCGGTCTGCGTCGACCTCGTCTTCCTCGTCGCCTCGCTCATTCTCTTCATTCGCCTTCGCGAAGCGCGCAACGGAGCGACTTCTCCCGAAACACGGTATTGTTCGAAGCCACCACCATTCGGGACCACTTTGGCGCTTTCGTGAGTCGCTCTCGGGCGTCCACCGTCTTACTTCTTGGCGTCGCCCGTCCTCCTCGCTTCGCGTTCTTTCTCCTACAAAAGACGCTATGGTGCCTTTGTGGAGTCCGCCTTTTTCGTCGCCCACTTCATCGCGTACACCATGGCCGCGTGGTCAATCGTCTCGGAGAAAGGAGCCACCGCCTCCCCCAGCCTTTGCACCTCCGTATCTTCTGGATCGCCGCAGCCCTCGGTGCCACGCTCTTCTTCGTTTCGACGGTAGTCCGCTGTGCCGACAGTTTGCTGCTCTTTCTAGATGACCCTCTCACCTTTGTCGGTCTACTCGTCTCCATGCCTCTGACGTACCTAGCTATCATTGACTTCACCGACCATGACGCCGGAGCCCATGAAGGTGAACAAAAAAATACCAGCGCCGAGGCGCCCGCTACGCCATGCATTGCTGCGTCGTTCCTCTCTCTCGCGATGTTCAGCTAGATCAACCCGTTTATGTCCAAGGGGTATGCCAATGACTCTCTCACCGCCGACGATGTTCCACCGGTCGGGTCACGGCACCCAGCGGGCGTTGCACTCTGGCTATCCTTCTAGCCACAGTTACTACTATCTGCGGCGCTCAGCCTCCTGCGCCTCGCGGCCATGTACGTCGATCCATCACTTATTGATCAGTTCGTCAAATTCATTCCCCGTAGCGGCACAACAATCTTAAATGAATTCTCTTGATTGATTCTATAAAAACTGTACAACATATATAGAGTACAAAAAAAATGATTGACCGCTATTAATTACCAGTAATAATTAAGAATTTTGCTATAATAATCAATCATATATAGAGATATGATTGATTATAAATCAGAAAAGAATAATTACCTATAATGACCGATTATTATTGAAGATATAGCGTGAGAGTAGGATCTAGGAAGAACGAAGCGCTGCCATCAACTGCAAATTTATAAGATTACAGATCTCCGACGCTCGTAGCAACTAGTATTTCGACCCTCACCGGCAGCGGCGGCGGCGGTTCGTTTCTTACTGAGCAAGTTGGTCGCACCCGTCGCGAGGAGAAGGAACCAAACGGCGATCAACCCAAATCGCAAACGCCGAAGGGGCGAAAACCCCACCCAAAAAGGGGCGGGCGCCGCGGCCGAGATCGGGCGAGATGGTGGTGCGGCGGCTGGTCGGCACGGGCCGTGTTCTTCTCTCCGGCGACGTGCTCTCGCTCCCCAACATCCGCAGGCGGGCGTCCAACTCCTGGGCCGCCATGTGCGACACCTTCCACTCCACTAAGGTTAGGGAATCTAATCGGAACCATACCCCATCCCTCCCTTCCGATGCCCCGCCTCTCGTGTTAGGCTGACGCGTGTGATCTCCCGATGCCCGCAGCAAGTGTTCGAGAGCCACCGCGTCGTGTTCACCGTCGGCACGTCCATCGCCTCCGTCCTCACGGCATGGGCCGGTACGCTGCAATTCCCCCGCTTCCTATGCTATTTTCTGTTTCAGTATGGCCATTGGTGAGCTCTGTTTCAGTATGTTCATTGGTGAATGGTGAGTGATGCGTGAATGCAAGTGCGGCACATTTCAGCCCAATCGATTAGGTTTGTTTTGTAATTGCTGTAGTTGAGGGAGCAAGTGCCGCAACAGTAAAACTTCTATGCTGCTAAAGCTTGGTTAGTTTGTTTAGCATATGTAAGGCTGTATGGAACACCTCAATTGGAACCAGAGCTACAGTAGAGCAATATTTCTTTCTCATTTTCCCCTTGACTTTTGATTAGGTGTATGGTAATTGGAAGGCACTCGACTTATTCACTTTTGGTGTTGGTCTGTTGGATCCTTCGATGATCCTCAGTTTTGCTGGCATCAACCAGTTCTAAATTGAGATGTAAAACTGCTTTCGTCCCTTCCCGTATTAAATGTTAAGTGATTCCAACTTGCAATGCTTAATTTGAAGTCAGCCTACTCACCTTTTTAACTGATAGTTTTCCTTAGATGTACTGGAATTAGCAAAGGATGAGGTCTACTTTTTTATGTATTATTTTGGTTCTTGTTTGCTTCCCCAGTGCATGTCCTGCGGAGTATATATTGTACTACTAGAAATACAACCCGCGGACTCCTTCATTTTCTTACAGAAAAAACAAATCAGAAAGCATTTAAATGTTTGCACAATAAAAGATTTGTTGGTGGACAAAAGGCTGCATACCATAGTCATTTACATAATTGTTCGTAAAATGAAGCTTAAAAGAACTCCAAACAAATATCTAAAATGACGCTAAAATTCATCTTTGGATAGCAGCATCCCACTTCCATTCTGCACTCTAAAAATGCACTGAATTGAAACAAAATGAGAAGATGATAAGAACATGTACTAATGACATGGTTGTTAAGGCGTCGAGGTGCTTGAGGGCTGTGCTAGGCTAAAGGTGATTAGAGGTGGCAGCATGTTGATGTTGGGTCAGGGCAGCAGATCTGACGTTGAAGGCACCTATTTGTCGTCACAGATCTCACACCACCGCCGTCGAATCTCGACTCATCGCCGCCACTGTTGCTGTCATTGCTTGCCGTAGCTGTCTCCTTTTCTAAATTGTACTCGAGAGATCTACAACTTCTGAGTTATGGGTGGCAGTGATCAGCAAGAAGCAAGTCGAGCCGGTTGCTGTGGTTGGTGCCCCACTCCTCCCCTTTGGCTTGACCTTGTTCTGGTGGCAATGTGGTTGGCAACTGGTTCTTTGACGTGGCTTTGGTAGGCTTGGCGACTGGTCTCCTAAGCTCGAGCTCGATAAAACTCCGATTCGAGCTCAGGCTGACTGGGGTTCGAGCTTGGACCTAGACTCGAGCGGTAGAGTTAGAAAGCTCAAACGGGATAGAAAGTTTGAATTGAAATCTCCTTCGAATTTGAGTTGGTTTGCACTTTCCTTCTGCGCACTGAATTTGAGTTAGTAGTAGTATAGTATATATAGCACCAAACCCTCGAATTGCCTCGTTGGGCTCGGGTGAGGTGGCATCGAGAGGGAGAGGAAGCGATGCCGCGGAGGAGGGGAGGTGGTGGCGCAGGGAGAAGGGATGGCGGACCGGTGGTGGGAACAAGAGATTCAAGGGGAGAGAGAGAGAGAATAAGATGGATGAAGGCGTGGGAGGCAGGGATTGTTGGCCATCCACCTCCGCTCGGTCCGATATGACTGTCCAGGATGCTTCAGCCTTCCATCCGCGACCACAGATGTGGAGGCGACAGAATGCAACCGTTAGTGTTTTCTAGGCGATGTGGCCCAATGGATTTGCTGGAAATCCACCGATCATTAATAGATAGAATTACTGGAGTTATTTGGAAGTTCTTTGTTCAGAAAATTTACAATTTTCTAATATACTGTTAATTTCTTGTTATAGGTTATTCTTTTCGTCATATGCAACAATCAAGGATTGACCAGAGGCTTCACTCAATTGAGCAATCTGTAAGCAATTTAGAAGATAGTCTGTTGATAGCATATTTTAACTATTTTGTGAATACATCACTGTGTTTTTTCCTTTGTTATGTGCATTTCTCAGTGTGTGACTGACATTTAAAATGCCAATAGCCACTCTATAAAAATTCTAGATTGCTCCACAGTAGGCAATAAAACACAGGGAATAAGACATTAAAACCCATGTGCATACATGAATTCCTACGCTTTTATTCCAGTGCAATGTGCTTGCTGCTTTGTTGATGACAAGATTAAGATGCATTTTTGTTGCTCGTTGCATCTCTTCATCTTTCTGGACGTGATGCCTTTTTTAGTTTCTGAAATAGTCTGATGAGTGTGATAGTGGATTTGTACACTCTGGTGGCGCTCGCAGCTTCTATAGACCATAGGCATTGCTTTTGTTCAAATGGCAGACTGGATCTATGGCAATGGTTGGACCATCTGCTTTTGTTTTCCCCTTGATTCTTGATTGCTTATTGATTACCAGCAATACCTTTAGTGTTTTTGGTGTTACTTTTACTGATATGAACCTTGAATAATGTTTGATATCCTTTTTTTGTGAACAGTTGAAGGATAATCACAAAGTTGAACGTGAGGAGATTAGAAAGATTGTCACTTCCAGTAACATTAGCACTCCAGCCTGTCTAGCCACTGCATTGACAGCTTCTGTTGCTGGGTATGTTCTTGCTGTTAATAATAATTTTCTACTCTATGAATTCACTATTACCAGGTTGGATTGTACTGCCTTTCTAGCTTATATAATTTATTGTATGACCAAGCATGTTACTTACTTTCTACATAAGGTTCTATTGACCTAGTCAAGCTTATATCGGTATGTTTTATATTTGACACATTAATACAATCCATGCAGATCAAATTGTCTCAATCAACGATATTGATCTATCATATAAACATTGGTCTGTAACTTAGGCTTACTGAGTTAGGATGGGAACTTGGGAAGTGGTTGGATTGGGAGGCCATTTACTTTTGACTAAGTCTTGGATGCTTTTGAGTATAGCTTTTTCCCCACAAGAGACTATATTAAGGCTCGGTTTGTTTAGGCTTGAGCTTGAGCTTATTGGCTTCTACACCTCTATAAGCACAAGCCAAAACAAAAGATATTTTCCACCAGGGAGAGAAGAAGCTTCTAGCCCAATTGCACTACGCGAGAGAAGCAAGGAAAACGATGCTTCTTGAGCTTCTAAAATCCCACTTCCTGTACCCTTACAACTTAACTATTATTTACAAAAAATTGCCATCCTTATACAGCTTCAGCAGTTTCTTCCAGCTCCAGCAGCTTCTTCCAGCTCCAGCCAAATAAGCTCAAGCTCCAGCCTAAACAAACTCAGCCTAAGTACTACAACTGGTTTTGTATACCCTGTTCCAAATATGGCACCACTGAGATATCCACAAAGGCCATAGTTTAGCTGTGATGTCGTCCTGCATATAGCCCCAAACTCTGAACTTGCAGATTCATGTTAAATTTCCTGCCATGCCTGATTTCCTATTTCCTCCTAATTAAGTATGAATTAGTGCTGCACATAAATGGTCCTGGTTTTTGCTGCTAATCTGGAACCCGTTCCAACATGAACTGCAATTTCAATTTCTGCGAAACCATTGGCACCTTGCAACGCAAGAAATCCTCTTTGATTACATAATGTTCCAACCCCCTGGTGACAATGGTACGCAAGTAACATATTGTGCCTAAAGTGTCCGTCTCTTGCATAAACCTAATCGTGCGTATCTTTTGTAATTGCCAGGTACGCGCTAGGGTGGCGGGGTGGAGCTTGGTACGCTCGAAGGAGCTTCCGTAGAGAGCAACAAAAGCGGATGGGTCAAATAAAGTCACACAACAGATGGCACTGGCGGCCTTTTAGTAAACTGAGAAACAGGCTCAGAACCAGCCGATCAGCGTCCAAGAGCGCCGACGCCCCTCGATTGTTGGGTCAGATCACCGAGGCCCCTTCAAGTAGTGGGGCGCCTGCTAACGCGAATGCTAGCAGTAACTCTCAGTCAGCAGGCTGTACGAGAGTACTCTGATAAAGATGGACTATGATGAGGTTGTCAACAAACAGTCCGTTGTGCTTGAGAATAGAAACCACAGTAGTTCGTCCATTTTGTAGCATTGAAGTTATAACGCACTTGCAGATGCGGATGCGGATGTGAGAGCGAGGAGATCGACTGGTCGACAATATACGGGGAGCCGTCGACGCTAATGTACTGTTTACTAGTTCTGGTGATATTTGCCGTTTTGCCATTTTGTTTCGAGAACTCAGAATGGGATTGCCTCGTGGAGGCATGCTACGGTTCCAAGACCAACTGATTAGGCCGTGTAAACATTTTGTCAGAAGAAATCGACAAGACGGTGGAAATTATATTATCTCGCGTTTACACAGTTCATCTGGACGGTCCTGCCAACGAGGAAACAAGTATGTTACAACCTGCAGATGAGAGAATTATCTGTATGGCAAAACTGTTGGTCCGAACCTGGTGCTCCTAGCTTTGCCGCACACCACCCCACGTGCTTGGCCATGCCGCTCGTGCTCGGCGGCGGCCTTTGCACCATCAGGCATTAATTAACATGTGGCAAGCGGCATTCGCGGATCCCTCGCCGCCCTCAGCCGCGACCGCGAGCCCATGGCAGAGCACGAACCAACCCCACATGCCAAACGGGCAACTCCGAGCTTACAGAAGTTAAATCCAGGGTTTGTAGCGTGTTTCATCTCTCCTGTTGCTAAAGGCTTACAATCATGAGGGCATATCCAGTGCAATCAGCAGTTTGGTGTAATCATCGTGCAATCCAACTAAAAAAAGTTTCAAAAAATTCTGAAAAAAATCATAGATGTACATCTCATCTTACCCCATCTACATATAAAATTTCCTGATCAAATTCATCCTATGTTAAGAGTAATAAAAAAGACAAATTTCTGACAAACTTGAATAGTTCAAATGCACCCTAAATTTGTCTTTTTTGTAACTTCTAGCATAGGATGAATTTGATCATGAAATTTTCTACGTAGATGGGGTAAGATGAGATGTACATCCATGATTTTTTCAGAATTTTTGAAACTTTCTTATGATTGCATAATGATTAGACAAATCTTGGCAGAGCTGATATGCCTCTACAATCATACAGCAGCGGTAAGTAAAGAAGAAATGGACAAGTATTTTTACTGATAAAGAGAAGGAGAGAGAGTATAATCGTATCTTTGTGAAGAGATGATCTCAAACTCATGCATTTAGGATAACCCATGTAGTCGTATCGTTGTATGAATAATGATCTATAACAAATATTTTTTCTATACCATAATTAAAAAGTTGCCGGGCCTTGCAGAGACAAACTTAACTAACAAACTCATGTAGGAACTGTCGCTAATTTTATCACGAAATGGCATAAAAAAGTATATATAAAATAGTCATCCCTACAGTTAGTTAACATCACCACCTGTGGCTCGTTGCGCGGAGCCGGGAGCCCTCGCCGGCCGCGAACCCAACAGCCGGTTCCGTGGGCGTCGCCCTCCGAGAAGCCGCGACAAAGACGGGAGCTACCAACGGCTTCCTTCCCGGCTCACCTTACTCCTCCCCTCCGCACCACTCGCTGCTTCCTCTCCTCTGCGTCTGCGTCCTCGCCCATTTCCACACGGCCAAACACGCAGAAATATCACCATGGCGATCGCCTCCGCCTGCCCGCTCCCCGCCGCGCTCGCCTCCAAGCCCACCGCGCGCTCGCCGCCGGCCCCTCCCGCCTTCCTCCCTCTCCGCGCCCACCGCCTCCGCGCCGCGGCCCTTGGGCCCGTCGTCACCCGGTACGCGCTCGATCACTCCTCGCACCTCTCCGCATGCGTTTCTCTGCAAGTTTGGTGTGGCTTGTTTCGGCTTGCGCAGTAGGGGGTTTCGCGCGACGGCGATTAAGACGCAGGGGGAGAAGGAGCAGACCGAGGTGTCCGTCGAGGAGTCCTTCCCCGTCAGGGAGACGGGCCCTCCGGAAGGAGACGACCACCCTCTGATTACCACGGAGGAGAGCTGGGTGGTGAAGCTCGAGCAATCGGTGAACATTTTCCTTACGGTAATACAGATAATACCAGATCCCCAATAAATTTGGGCTCAAATTTAACTCAATAGGCCTTGTAGCCGTCGGCCTCATGTTCAATCTACTCATCTGCAGGACTCAGTCATCAACTCATCGTAATAATTGATGGTTTCACATTTTGCTCTATCTGCAGGATTCGGTCATCATGATACTTGATGGTCTTTACCGTGACCGTAATTACGCAAGATTCTTCGTGTTGGAGACGATTGCCAGGGTGCCGTATTTTGGTGAGGGTCTTGTCTTACATGCTCGCAATAGCACGTAGGTCTCCAAATTTTGCAGCACATATGGTTTTTTGCTATGGTTCTCACATACCATTTTCTGCCGGTTTGTCGACTATTTGATTATTGAACAGCATTTATATCGGTGCTTCACTTGTATGAGACATTTGGATGGTCGAGAAGAGCTGATTATATAAAGGTGCACTTTGCCGAAAGCTGGAATGAGTTCCACCACCTCTTAATCATGGAAGTATGTCTCCATCTTTATCTGTTGGTTCATTAGTGCATTCATGTATGCACGACCTTCCTTTCAATGTTAATGCCAAAGTGTTACTGTCTCTTCCTATCCAATTCTGTCAGTTGTTAGCCTATCCTGTTTTCTTTATCTGAGTGGTGAGTACAATCTCTAAATGAATTCAACCTACTGCTTATTGAGCCCTTAGGCTGAACTGTGAATAGCTTTCTGCCAGATTATGGTATCGCACATTTCTTACTTTCTTCTGCGTCTTGGTTCGTATCAGGAATTAGGTGGCAGCTCTTTATGGGTTGATCGTTTTCTTGCGCGGTTTATTGCTTTTTTACTACTTCATGACTGTTGCGATGTACATGCTGAGCCCAAGAATGGCATGTAAGTTGAAGTAAATGCTTCTTTTTCTTACCGTGTTTTTTTTGTGAAGATAACCCTTGAACTCGCGTATGTTATATGCAGACCACTTTTCTGAATGTGTTGAGAGGCATGCATACTCAACTTATGACAAGTTTATTAAGCTCCACGAAGGTAAGATAACCTTAATGGGCTAAATATTCTTCCTGTTGTGCAAAACTTTGTCATGATAACTAGTACAACAGGTAACCATCTACTTCTGTGCTGTGCGACATGTATTCAATTATATATGTTTTGGATTTAATGGAACAATAATACCTTGGTTTTTAATATTAGCTTACATCAACAAGTTGGTAACCTCTTATTTCCCATGTTTGAACTACCTTGTGTTCAGAATTTATTGAGGTGAGGGGCTAAGGGCCAAATTACTGTCATTTTATATCGTTATCCTTCAACCTAATTTTGAATCTGCCGTACCTACTAACAATCTAACAGCTATAAACCATCTTGGATCATTGATTGCTCTTATTCAATCATTCTTACATAGTTTTGATATCTGCCTCGGCACCGGGCAAGCTGCTAAATCATTTGATCTGTTTTCCTAACTGGACATCTGTTTGCTTTCTTAATGATGCTTCCAATTCCATGATGTAAGCTATTTGTTCTTTCAAACAGAGGAGTTGAAAAAACTGCCAGCTCCAGAGGCAGCTATAAACTATTACCTGAATGAGGATCTTTACTTATTTGGTAAGCCCTTGCATTGGCTTGCTGTTCTATTAATGCTTTGTATTAATCAATAATATCTGTTCTTATTGCTTACATGGCTTGTTTTCTCAGATGAGTTTCAAACAGCAAGAGTCCCAAGTTCTAGAAGGCCTAAAATTGGTATAATATCCTTCCATCTTTCTTCCCCTTAACAACTTTCTTGAGTTAATTTTGTCAGAAGGTTGGGACTAAACATATTAGCTGTAGCTTATGAAATTAGTTTCACCGACCTGTCTGCTGGTTGCCACCAATTGCTGAAAACAGACCTTATTTAATATCCATCAAATCACAGTTTCAATTGTTTCCAGCTGAACATTACCTGAGTTGGCTCCTGGCTTTCTGGTTTTAACTGTTTTTGCTGATGTTATACAGCATATAAACAAGGAGTTGAGTTCTTTCCTTTATTGCTTGGCTATAAGATTATTCATTAAGTGTTCACTGTTTCCCATATCCCGTTGCAGATAACTTGTATGATGTATTTGTCAATGTACGAGATGATGAGGCAGAGCATTGCAAGACTATGAAGGCCTGTCAAACACCTGGAAATCTTCGTTCTCCTCATTCCATGCAGAACTACTTAGAAACTGATACAGATATATAGGGTGTGTTTGGTAAAGCTCCAGCGGAGCTAGGTATTTCTAGCTCCACCAGATTCGTGGAGCTAAAACTATGTGTACATTAAGCGTGTTTAGATGGATCATCTTGTTTACATTTTAGACCATAAATATAAACTTAATTCACTTTATTTTAACCTACAAGTTTTAGATCTCAGATGAAGTTGAGATCTGTAGCTCTATCAAACAGTCCATAATACCTGAAGGTGATTGCGAAGGCATCATGGATTGTGCCAAAAAATCTCTTGCAAGTAAAGAGTGACCAATTGTAGCTTCACACTAAAGCATCATTGAATAGAATGCAAAATTATGATAATATTATGTTCCATTTTCTTTTCAATTTTGCTTTTATTTTGAAGAAAACATTTTTCATCCTTTCGTACTTTTGAATCTTACAGAACAGAAATAGGTATAGATGTATCTCAAACTCACAATGGATTGTGTACTGTGGATTTGATGTTACCGCAGGCTATGAAACGTTGTGATCTAGCTCTGTAATGGTTTGTGTAGCGTTAAGATCTTGATGCTTTGTGAAGCCAATTTTGCTGTCGAAACGACGGTGGCAAATCCGCTCTCCAAAAGCACGGCAGCTCCATGATCAGGAGGCACCGTGTGGAGATAGGTCGGCGTATCTCAGAAGTGACAATGGTTAGTTGATAACAGCATATATGCAGAAGTTCACCATGGAAGGTCATGAAGCTAACTGGCGAGCTCAGTCGCTCCCCTTAATCAGTGCACAGGTGATTCCATTATTTAGTCTCTCCAACAAATCATTGTATCGCCATTCTCGGAGTAATTTGTACGGCAAGTCTAGCTATGTACATGGAGGAAGTATATCTGTATATGCGGAAAATAGACACATGATGAAAGGACGAGAGTACCTCATGTATGTGCGCCTATCTAAGCGCATCTAGAAGTGAAATGTGCAGCAGAGCAGACCAAAGCTTTGTTGCTCGCATCTTGCATTCATCATCTTTGCATTCGCCCTGCGGAAGGACAACGCGATCAGCAAGCCATTACAGAAACGGTATGATTATTATAGAAAGTTCCAAGCAGAGAGATGAACTCTTGACTAAAAAGAAAGGCCAACTAACCTCTTGTTTTCAGGATGCCATAATTTCCTCCAATGGAGGTCGACCTGTAATATGAAGAAAAATGGGCAAATTATTCAGTCCAGTATAAATCATCCAACATACTTTATTCACAGGTGCGTTTCATTAAAATGGTTTTCATCTCACTACCAAAATAAATGGAACAAGAACTATATTAAGAGCCAACAATATGAAAGATTCTTAATGGCTAAACCTGTAATTTGCATACGGTATTTGGCCCGTACGCCACATACTGCATTTGCTATGATAGACACCTGCAGAATATCAGAAAAGATGAATAAAAAAGTAAAAATAACATAAGAAGATAACATTTGAGTTAATGCCGTTAGATGAACCAATTGAACTCCACAATTCTTCAGGTTGATGTAGAAAACGTTTTAATATATAAACAATATGCAGCTGAATGGTAACTCTCAAATGAACAGAAACAAGCTGAGCCTCTGATATCTCTCTGTAAGTGTGCGCTTACAGGTTCATACTGGTAACA
Source organism: Guadua angustifolia (assembly GCA_036346375.1). Lineage (NCBI taxonomy): Eukaryota > Viridiplantae > Streptophyta > Magnoliopsida > Poales > Poaceae > Guadua > Guadua angustifolia. Next base: position 48,896,630 of record CM070506.1, on the reverse strand, counting down.
GCATAAACTGTTATGGCGGCTATGACCGGGTGTTTGTAAAGCGTCGTGGGCCTCGGCTGGAGGACTCCCGGCCATTAGTGGTAGCGACTGTTTATTAGGAAGGGGCATGCAATTGGAAGCTGCTAATCTGATTGCATGCGGGGAAGAAAGAATAAGGAAAGAATAAATCTGATTGCATGCGGGGAGGAGAATAAGGAAAGAATAAGGAAAGAATAAGGAAGGAATAGGGAAAGGAGGGATTAGCTGCATGCGGCTGGAGGAGGAGAATAAAGGGGCAGAGGGCAGATCAATGGGGGACTTTTGGCATTTTGTTTCTTCAAGAAATAAGGCGGTGGCTCAGACAACAACCTTACCAAAAGCGGCCGTGGCCGTAATGTCTTCTTCGTCAAACTGCGACCGGTCTTTACAGGAACCGAGCTTCTGGCGAGTACATTCACTTGTGCTGAGCCGCGTAACAATTTGATATCGAGCCGCGATCCGGGAAGAAGGAATCTCGACTCATCGCCGCCCTGTTGCTGTCATTGCTTGCCGTAGCTGTCTCCTTTTCCAGTGGCAGTGATCAGCAAGGAGCAAGTCGAGCTTCGGTTGCTGTGGTTGGTGCCCCACTCCTCCCCTCTGGCTTGACCTTGTTCTGGTGGCAATGTGGTTGGCAGCTGGTTCTTTGACGTGGCTTTGGCGCGTAGAGTTGGAAACAAACGGGATAGAAAGTTTGAATTCGAAATCTCCTTCGAATTTGAGTTGGTTTGCACTTTCCTTCATGCACTGAATTTGAGTTAGTAGTAGTATAGTATATATAGCACCAAACCTCGAATTGCCTCGCTGGGCTCCAGGAGGTGGCATCGAGAGGGAGAGGAAGCGATGTCAGAGGAGGAGGGTGACGCAGGAGAAGGGATGGCGGACCGGTGGTGGGAACAAGAGATTTCAAGGAGAGGAGAGAGAATAAGATGGATGAAGGCGTGGGAGGCAGGGATTGTTGGCCATCCACCTCCGCCGGGTCCGATATGACTGTCCAGGATGCTTCAGCCTTCCATCCGACGACCACAGATGTGGAGGCGACAGAATGCAACCGTTAGTGTGCTTAGGCGATGCGGCCCAATGGATTTGCTGGAAATCCACCACCATCATTAATAGATAGAATTACTGGAGTTATTTGAAGTTTTTTGTTCAGAAAATTTACAATTTTCTAATATACTGTTAATTTTTTGTTATAGGTTATTCTTTTCACATATGCAACAATCAAGGATTGACCAGAGGCTTCACTCAATTGAGCAATCTGTAAGCAATTTAGAAGATAGTCTGTTGATAGCATATTTTAACTATTTTGTGAATACATCACTGTGTTTTTTCCTTTGTTATGTGCATTTTCAGTGTGTGACTGACATTTAAAATGCCAATAGCCACTTATAAAAATTCTAGATTGCTCCACAGTAGGCAATAAAACACAGGAATAAGACATTAAAACCCATGTGCATACATGAATTCCTACGCTTTTATTCCAGTGCAATGTGCTTGCTGCTTTGTTGATGACAAGATTAAGATGCATTTTTGTTGCTCGTTGCATCTCTTCATCTTTCTGGACGTGATGCCTTTTTTAGTTTCTGAAATAGTCTGATGAGTGTGATAGTGGATTTGTACACTCTGGTGGCGCTCGTAGCTTCTATAGACCATAGGCATTGCTTTTGTTCAAATGGCAGACTGGATCTATGGCAATGGTTGGACCATCTGCTTTTGTTTTCCCCTTGATTCTTGATTGCTTATTGATTACCAGCAATACCTTTAGTGTTTTTGGTGTTACTTTTACTGATATGAACCTTGAATAATGTTTGATATCCTTTTTTTTTGTGAACAGTTGAAGGATAATCGCAAAGTTGAACGTGAGGAGATTAGAAAGATTGTCACTTCCAGTAACATTAGCACTCCAGCCTGTCTAGCCACTGCATTGACAGCTTCTGTTGCTGGGTATGTTCTTGCTGTTAATAATAATTTTCTACTCTATGAATTCACTATTACCAGGTTGGATTGTACTGCCTTTCTAGCTTATATAATTTATTGTATGACCAAGCATGTTACTTACTTTCTACATAAGGTTCTATTGACCTAGTCAAGCTTTATATCGGTATGTTTTATATTTGACACATTAATACAATCCATGCAGATCAAATTGTCTCAATCAACGATATTGATCTATCATATAAACATTGGTCTGTAACTTAGGCTTACTGAGTTAGGATGGGAACTTGGGAAGTGGTTGGACTGGGAGGCCATTTACTTTTGACTAAGTCTTGGATGCTTTTGAGTATAGCTTTTTCCCCACAACAGAGACTATATTAAGGCTCAGTTTGTTTAGGCTTGAGCTGAGCTTATTTGGCTTCTACACCCTATAAGCCACAAGCCAAACAAACAGATTTTTCCAAACCAGACGAGAGAAGAAGCTTCTAGCCCAATTTGCACCACGCGAGAGAAGCAAGAAAACGATGCTTCTGGCGGAGCTTCTAAAATCCCACTTCCTCAACCCTTACAACTTAACTATTATTTACAAAAATTGCCATCCTTATATACAAATAGCTTTCTTCCATTCCAAAGAGTTTCTTCCACCCAAACCAATGTTCTCAAGCCCACTTAAACAAACTCAGCCTAAGTACTACAACTGGTTTTGTATACCCTGTTCCAAATATGGCACCACTGAGATATCCACAAAGGCCATAGTTTAGCTGTGATGTCGCCCTGCATATAGCCCCAAACTCTGAACTTGCAGATTCATGTTAAATTTCCTGCCATGCCTGATTTCCTATTTCCTCCTAATTAAGTATGAATTAGTGCTGCACATAAATGGTCCTGTGTTTTGCTGCTAATCTGGAACCCATTCCAACATGAACTGCAATTTCAATTTCTGCGAAACCATTGGCATCTTGCAACTCAAGAAATCCTCTTTGATTACATAGTGTTCCAACCCCCTGGTGACAATGGTACGCAAGTAACATATTGTGCCTAAAGTGTCCGTCTCTTGCGTAAACCTAATTGTGCGTATCTTTTGTAATTGCCAGGTACGCGCTAGGGTGGCGGGGTGGAGCTTGGTACGCTCGAAGGAGCTTCCGTAGAGAGCAACAAAAGCTGATGGGTCAAATAAAGTCACACAACAGATGGCACTGGCGGCCTTTTAGTAAACTGAGAAACAGGCTCAGAACCAGCCGATCAGCGTCCAAGAGCGCCGACGCCCCTCGATTGTTGGGTCAGAGCACCGAGGCCCCTTCAAGTAGTGGGGCGCCTGCCAACGCGAATGCTAGCAGTAACTCTCAGGCAGCAGGCTGTACGAGAGTACTCTGATAAAGATGGACTATGATGAGGTTGTCAACAAACAGTCCGTTGTGCATGAGAATAGAAACCATAGCAGTTCGTCCATTTTGTAGCATTGAAGTTATAACGCGCTTGCAGATGCGGATGCAGATGTGAGAGCGAGGAGATCGACTGATCGACAATATTCGGGGAGCCGTCGACGCTAATGTACTGTTTACTAGTTCTGGTGATATTTGTCGTTTTGGCATGTTGTTTCGAGAACTCAGAATGGGATTGTCTCGTCGAGGCATGCTACGGTTCCAAGACCAACTGATTAGGCCGTGTAAACATTTTGTCAGAAGAAATCGACAGGATGGTGGAAATTATATTATCTCGCGTTTACACAGTTCATCTGGACGGTCCTGCCAACGAGGAAACAAGTATGTTACAACCTGCAGACGGGAGAATTATCTGTATGGCAAAACTGTTGGTCCAAACCTGGTGCTCCTAGCTCTGCCGCAGACCACCCCACGTGCTTGGCCATGCCGCTCGTGCTCGGCGGCGGCCTTTGCACCATCAGGCATTAATTGACATGTGGCAAGCGGCATTCGCGGATCCCTCGCCGCCGTCAGCCGCGACCGCGAGCCCATGGCACAGCACGAACCAACCCCACATGCCAAACGGGCAACTCCGAACTTACAGAAGTCAAATCCAGGGTTTGTAGCGTGTTTCATCTCTCCTGTTGTTAAAGGCTACAATTATACAGCAGCGGTCAGTAAAGAAGAGATACAGAAGAGAGAAGGAGAGAGAGAATGATTGTATCTTTGTGAATAAATGATCTCAAACTCATGCATTTAGGATAACTCATGAATTTAGGATATGTAAATAGCATAGAATACCGATGTATGAATAATGACCTATAACAAATATTTTTTCTATACCATAATTAAAAAGTTGCCGGACCTTGCAGAGACAAACTTAACTAACAAACTCATGTAGAAACTGTCGCTAATTTTATCACGAAATGACATAAAATGGTATATATAAAGGGGACATATTTTTTCTATCCATGATTTTTTTCAGAATTTTTTAAAACTTTTTAGTTGAATCAGACGATGATTACATCAAAATACTGATTATGACTAGATACGCCTATATAAAATAGTCATCCCTACAGTTAGTTAACATCACCACCTGTGGCTCGTTGCGCGGAGCCGGGAGCCTCGCTGGCCGCGAACCCAACAGCCGGTTCCGTGGGCGTCGCCCTCCGAGAAGCCACCGCCGGCCAGCGACAAAGACGGAGCTACCAACGGCTTCCTTCCCGGCTCACCTTCCTCTCCCCTCCGGGCGCACCACTTCGCTGCTTCCTCCTCCTCTTGCGTCTGCTGCGTCCTCGCCGCCCATTTCCACACGGCCAAACACGCAGAAATATCACCATGGCGATCGCCTCCGCCTGCCCGCTCCCCGCCGCGCTCGCCTCCAAGCCCACCGCGCGCTCGCCGCCGGCCCCTCCTGCCTTCTTCCCTCTCCGCGCCCACCGCCCCGCGCGCCGCGGCCCTTGGGCCCGTCGTCACCCGGTACGCGCTCGATCACCTCGCACCTCTCCGCATGCGTTTCTCTGCAAGTTTGGTGTGGCTTGTTTCGGCTTGCAGTAGGGGTTTCGCGCGACGGCGATTAAGACGCAGGGGAGAAGGAGCAGACCGAGGTGTCTGTCGAGGAGTCCTTCCCCGTCAGGGAGACGGGCCCTCCGGAAGGAGACGACCGACCCTCTGATTACCACGGAGGAGAGCTGGGTGGTGAAGCTCGAGCAATCGGTGAACATTTTCCTTACGGTAATACAGATAATACCAGATCCCCAATAAATTTGGGCTCAAATTTAACTCAATAGGCCTTGTAGCCGTCGGCCTCATGTTCAATCTACTCATCTGCAGGACTCAGTCATCAACTCATCGTAATAATTGATGGTTTCACATTTTGCTCTATCTGCAGGATTCGGTCATCATGATACTTGATGGTCTTTACCGTGACCGTAATTACGCAAGATTCTTCGTGTTGGAGACGATTGCCAGGGTGCCGTATTTTGGTGAGGGTCTTGTCTTACATGCTCGCAATAGCACGTAGGTCTCCAAATTTTGCAGCACATATGGTTTTTTTGCTATGGTTCTCACATACCATTTTCTGCCGGTTTGTCGACTATTTGATTATTGAACAGCATTTATATCGGTGCTTCACTTGTATGAGACATTTGGATGGTCGAGAAGAGCTGATTATATAAAGGTGCACTTTGCCGAAAGCTGGAATGAGTTCCACCACCTCTTAATCATGGAAGTATGTCTCCATCTTTATCTGTTGGTCCATTAGTGCATTCATGTATGGACGACCGTCCTTTCAATGTTATGCCAAAGTGTTACTGTCTCTTCCTATCCAATTCTGTCAGTTGTTAGCCTATCCTGTTTTCTTTATCTGAGGATATAATTAGTAGATCTCTAAAGTTGAGGTGGCCAGAAGTTTGTTCTTCTGGTGTATGACATATGGGTCCGGCCCATATGTCATAGACACATATAGGGCAAATTTACGAAGGGCGCCTCAACTTGGGGGGTTATCCTCAAATCTTATCTGAGTGGTGAGTACAATCTCTAAATGAATTCAACCTACTGCTTATTGAGCCCTTAGGCTGAACTGTGAATAGCTTTCTGCCAGATTATGGTATTGCACATTTCTTACTTTCTTCTGCGTCTTGGTTCGTATCAGGAATTAGGTGGCAGCTCTTTATGGGTTGATCGTTTTCTTGCGCGGTTTATTGCTTTTTTTTACTACTTCATGACTGTTGCGATGTACATGCTGAGCCCAAGAATGGCATGTAAGTTGAAGTAAATGCTTCTTTTTTCTTACCGTGTTTTTTTTTGTGAAGATAACCCTTGAACTCGCGTATGTTATATGCAGACCACTTTTCTGAATGTGTTGAGAGGCATGCATACTCAACTTATGACAAGTTTATTAAGCTCCATGAAGGTAAGATAACCTTAATGGGCTAAATATTCTTCCTGTTGTGCAAAACTTTGTCATGATAACTAGTACAACAGGTAACCATCTACTTCTGTGCTGTGCGACATGTATTCAATTATATATGTTTTGGATTTAATGGAACAATAGTACCTTGGTTTTTAATATTAGCTTACATCAACAAGTTGGTAACCTCTTATTTCCCATGTTTGAACTACCTTATGTTCAGAATTTATTGAGGTGAGGGGCTAAGGGCCAAATTACTGTCATTTTATATCGTTATCCTTCAACCTAATTTTGAATCTGCCGTACCTACTAACAATCTAACAGCTATAAACCATCTTGGATCATTGATTGATCTTATTCAATCATTCTTACATAGTTTTGATATCTGCCTCAGCACCGGGCAAGCTGCTAAATCATTTGATCTGTTTTCCTAACTGGACATCTGTTTGCTTTCTTAATGATGCTTCCAACTCCATGATGTAAGCTATTTGTTCTTTCAAACAGAGGAGTTGAAAAAACTACCAGCTCCAGAGGCAGCTATAAACTATTACCTGAATGAGGATCTTTACTTATTTGGTAAGCTCTTGCATTGGCTTGCTGTTCTATTAATGCTTTGTATTAATCAATAATATCTGTTCGTATTGCTTACATGGCTTGTTTTCTCAGATGAGTTTCAAACAGAAAGAGTCCCAAGTTCTAGAAGGCCTAAAATTGGTATAATATCCTTCCATCTTTCTTCCCCTTAACAACTTTCTTGAGTTAATTTTGTCAGAAGGTTGGGACTAAACATATTAGCTGTAGCTTATGAAATTAGTTTCACCGACCTGTCTGCTGGTTACCACCAATTGCTGAAAACAGACCTAATTTCATATCCATCAAATCACAGTTTCAATTGTTTCCAGCTGAACATTACCTGAGTTGGCTCCTGGCTTTCTGGTTTTAACTGTTTTTGCTGATGTTATACAGCATATAAACAAGGAATTGAGTTCTTTCCTTTATTGCTTGGCTATAAGATTATTCATTAAGTGTTCACTGTTTTCCATATCCCGTTGCAGATAACTTGTATGATGTATTTGTCAATGTACGAGATGATGAGGCAGAGCATTGCAAGACTATGAAGGCCTGTCAAACACCTGGAAATCTTCGCTCTCCTCATTCCATGCAGAACTACTTAGAAACTGATACAGATATATAGGGTGTGTTTGGTAAAGCTCCATGAGTCGGGTATTTCTAGCTCCACCAGATTCGTGGAGCTAAAAGTCAGAGTACATTAAGCGTGTTTAGATGGATCATCTTGTTTACATTTTAGACCATAAATATAAACTTAATTCACTTTATTTTAACCTACAAGTTTTAGATCTCAGATGAAACCGAGATCAGGCTCTACCAAATGCAGTCCATAATACCCAAGGTGATTGCGAAGGCATCATGGATTGTGCCAAAAATCTCTTGCAAGTAAAGAGTGACCAATTGTAGCTTCACACTAAAGCATCATTGAATAGAATGCAAAATTATGATAATATTATGTTCCATTTTCTTTTCAATTTTGCTTTTATTTTGAAGAAAACATTTTTCATCCTTTCGCATTTTTGAATCTTACAGAACAGAAATAGGTATAGATGTATCTCAAACTCACAATGGATTGTGTACTGTGGATTTGATGTTACCGCAGGCTATGAAACGTTGTGATCTAGCTCTGTAATGGTTTGTGTAGCGTTAAGATCTTGATGCTTTGTGAAGCCAATTTTGCTGTCGAAACGACGGTGGCAAATCCGTTTCTCCAAAAGCACGGGCAGCTCCATGATCAGGAGGCACCGTGTGGAGATAGGTCGGCGTATCTCAGAAGTGACAATGATAAGTTGATAACAGCATATATGCAGAAGTTCACCATGGAAGGTCATGAAGCTAACTGGCGAGCTCAGTCGCTTCCTTAATCAGTGCACAGGTGATTCCATTATTTAGTCTCTCCAACAAATCATTGTATCGCCATTCTCGGAGTAATTTGTACGGCAAGTCTAGCTATGTACATGGAGGAAGTATATCTGTATATGCGGAAAATAGACACATGATGAAAGGACGAGAGTATTTCATGTATGTGCGCCTATCTAAGCGCATCTAGAAGTGAAATGTGCAGCAGAGCAGACCAAAGCTTTGTTGCTCGCATCTTGCATTCATCATCTTTGCATTCGCCCTGCGGAAGGACAACGCGATCAGCAAGCCATTACAGAAACGGTATGATTATTATAGAAAGTTCCAAGCAGAGGAGATGAACTCTTGACTAAAAAGAAAGGCCAACTAACCTCTTGTTTTCGGGATGCCATAATTTCCTCCAATGGAGGTCGACCTGTAATATGAAGAAAAATGGGCAAATTATTCAGTCCAGTATAAATCATCCAACATACTTTATTCACAGGTGCGTTTCATTAAAATGGTTTTCATCTCACTACCAAAATAAATGGAACAAGAACTATATTAAGAGCCAACAATATGAAAGATTCTTAATGGCTAAACCTGTAATTTGCATACGGTATTTGGCCCGTACGCCACATACTGCATTTGCTATGATAGACACCTGCAGAATATCAGAAAAGATGAATAAAAGAAGTAAAAATAACATAAGAAGATAACATTTGAGTTAATGCCGTTAGATGAACCAATTGAACTCCACAATTCTTCAGGTTGATGTAGAAAACGTTTTAATATATAAACAATATGCAGCTGAATGGTAACTCTCAAATGAACGAAACAAGCTGAGCCTCTGATATCTCTCTGTAAGTGTGCGCTTACAGGTTCATACTTGGTAACAGCATAAACTGTTATGGCCGGCTATGACCGGGTGTTTGTAAGGCGTCGTGGGCCCTCGGCTGGAGGGACTCCCGGCCATTAGTGGTAGCGACTGTTTATTAGGAAGGGGGCATGCAATTGGAAGCTGCTAATCTGATTGCATGCGGGGGGGAGAAGAATAAGGAAAGAATAAATCTGATTGCATGCGGGGAGGAGAATAAGGAAAGAATAAGGAAAGAATAAGGAAGGAATAGGGAAAGGAGGGATTAGCTGCATGCGGCTGGAGGAGGAGAATAAAGGGGCAGAGGGCAGATCAATGGGGGACTTTTGGCATTTTGTTTCTTCCAAGAAATAAGGCGGTGGCTCCGACAACAGCCTTACTAACCAAGCGCCGACGCCGAATTCTTTCTTCGTCAAGCTGCGACCCGCTCGTCGGAACCCGAGCTTCTGAGCAGGTACATTCACTTGTGCCGGCACGTAACAATTTGGTATCAGAGCCCGACGATCCGGGAAGAAGGAGTGGTTACGGAATTCTGATGGAAGGAAGGGTTGCAAGTCTTGAGGAAGAGATGAAAGGAATGAAGGCGGACATTCAGGAGTTGAAGGGAATGTTTGCGGAGATGATGAGGATGTGGAAGGGCAAGCAACCGGTGGAAGATGAGAGGGAGATGCAGGCGGTGACCCCAAAGTCACTGAACCGAAGGTGGTGGATCGTGGTGGCTGAACCGCATCGCAGAGCGCATGTGGAGGAGCGGGCGGTGGAGGAGGAAGGCTACGGTGAACATCACCAAAGGCGACGTGGAGGCCATGGTCGAGCGGAGGAAGAAGATGATCGTCATTGGACGCCTCGCCTTCCAAGGTTGGATCTGCCGGAGTATGATGGCCGGGAGACCGTTGAATTGCTACGGCAGTGTGAGCGCTATTTCGCGTCATAAGATCAAGGAGGAGGAATGGGTTGAGTTTGCTGGATTGCATCTTTCGGAAGCGCAGGACGGTTGGACAATTGGCGATGGAAGAACCATGGATCGCGTGGGAAGAATTCTATGATGCTTTCATCCGATGATTTACGTGGCATTCGGCTGGGTCCGTTAGGGATTTGGCGAATTTCAAGCGTGAAGGTCGAAGTGTAGATGATTATGCACGGAATTTCGAGGTCGGCTAGGGTTCCAAGGATGCGCAGGCGCACAGGATCGAAGTTGTTTGTGGCGAGCTGTCTCGGCGTTAGGGAGGTTCGCCGAGAAACGACCACATGACTTGGCGGAGGCCGTCAGAGCGGCAAGGGAGGCAGAGGCAAGGAAAGAGGCATGGATGGCAGAGGCTGTCCAAAACTGGTCGTCGACTGGACGAGGGAAGGGAATGACACACCGTGGCTGGAGTTCTTCAGGCGGGTGGAGTACCCCGGTCCCAAGCATCAATGGGGCGGGTGGTCCCTTGGTGGCTGGGGTAGGATCGGGAGTGGTGGCCCTGAATAATCCCATAGCAAGCAGCAAGGCGGCCGGAGGTTCACATATGGCCAGCAAAGGCACAGCGACAGGGGGAGGCATGGCTAGTGCGGGAGTGAACAGAGCGGTTCCAGCAACCAGTATGCAAAGCTCGGCAGGGTCTGCTCCCCACCGACTACGCCTGTCTGCGGATCAGCTAGCCGAAAGGAGAGCCAATGGACTTTGTTATAATTGTGATGAGGTTTACACGCGCAACCACAAGTGCAAAAGGTTGTTTCACTTGGAAGTGGAAGAAGAAGAAGAGGCGGAAAATGAAGGGGAGGAATTGGAGCCTGAGATTGCTGTTGAAGCAGCCTTGTCCATGATGGCAGCTGTGGGACCCAAACAAGGTGATACCATGCAGGTGGAGGTTGAGTTGGATGGTAAAAGATGGTTGGGGTTGATCGATAGTGGAAGCACACATAACTTCATTAGTGCATATGCGGTCCGTCAGTTGGGAATGGACAAGTAAGGTCGATAGAAGGCGAGGAACCAACAGGTCAAGGTAGCAGATGGTTGGCACTTACCTTGCTTGGGCGGGCTATACATGGAGTTCACCATCCAAAATCGAAAGTTTATGGCTCCCTTTACAGTGCTGCCCATTGATTCTTTTGATTTGATTCTGGGAGTGCAATGGTTGAAAACATTAGGCAGGGTGCAATGGGACTTCCAAGAGCTGACCATGGAGTTTGAGGAGAAGGGAGAGGTAGTGCAATTGCAAGGGTTGCGTAAGCAAACAAGTTCTGGAGTAATGCAAGTCAGTCTGGAAGTTAAACAATCGTGGGTGACACTCTTGGAGTCATTTGAGGATATTTTTGTGGAACCGCAAGGGCTACCACCGCCTTGGCCCGTGATCACCGAATCCCTTGGAGGCGGAACGATCCAGTGGCGGTGCCCTTATCGGTACCCATATAGACAAAAAGATGAGATTGAAAGCAGGTGAACAAATGTTGCAGCAAGGTATAATCGGGACAAGTAATTCTCCTTTTATCACTGTTTTGTTGGTAAAGAAGGCGGATGGAACACGGAGATTTTGTGTGGATTATCGCCATTGAACACCAAGACTATTAGATAAGTTTCCCATCCCGGTGATTGAAGAGCTCTTGGATGAATTAGGGAGCCCGGTATTTTACTAAATTGGATTTACGTTCAGGTACCACCAAGTCCGTATGAAGGAAGAGGATATTATGAAACGGCTTCGTGACACATCATGGTCACTACGAAGCTCGGTGATGCCGTTTGGTCTATCTAACGCCCATCCACCTTCCAAGCCTTGATGAATGAGGTGCTTCAAGACTTCTCGCAAGTTTGTGTTGGTCTTTTTGATGACATTTTAATATATAGCAGTTCAGAGGAGGCACACTTGGAGCATGTGGCGTAGTTCGACCGTCTGAGGCAGACCGCTTTGTACTTGAAGAAGTCCAAATCGCCTTTGCACGCACCAAGATTGGGTACCGGCCACCTTATTTCACAAGAGGAGTGGAGGTGACCGCCAAGCTTAGGCATGGCGGAATGGCCCACCGACACACCACGGCATTGAGAGGATTCTTGGGGTTAGCCGTACTACAAAGTGCTTTTATTAGAGATTATGCTACCATTGCAGACCCTCTCACAGCATTGTTGAAAAAGAATGGATTTGGGTGGAACACGGCGGCAGAGGAGGCATTCGTCAAATTGAAACAAGCTCTCACTTCAGCTCCGGTGTTGCAAATGCCCGACTTTTCGCTGTCCTTTGAGGTGGAGTGTGATGCATCTGGCACGGGTATTGGGGCCGTCCTCCAACAACGGGGGCATCCAATAGCCTATTTTAGCAGAAAATTGGCGGAACGACACCGGCGACTTGCTACTTATGAGAGAGAACTCATTGGATTGTCCAAGACCGTGCGCCATTGGAGACCTTACTTATGGGGCCAAGAATTTGTCGTCCGGACCGATCATGGCAGCCTCAAGTTCTTGCTCGAACAGGCTTTGATTACTCCACCCCAACAGCATTGGTTGAGTAAATTGATGGGGTTTGCTTTCCGGGTTGAGTATAAGCCCGGCAAACACAATCAGGCGGCGGATGCTTTGTCTAGGACGCCGGATCCCAGGAGGAGAGTGTCGACCATGATGGTACGGATGTGACTCGCGCGATGGTTAGAAATGTTGAAAACGGATCCGAGGTTCAGACAAGGTGCGACAAGTCTTGAACAAGGAGGCGTCTCGACAGAGTGCATGGCGCCAGAGTGACATGGGAAGTCCGGATGGGTTGGTTTCTAGGAGGAAGTTATGGGTACCACGGAAGTCTTCCTTGGTGGAATTGATGATTGCTGCAGTGCATGATTTAACGCATGAAGGCAGCCAAAAAACCCTTCATCGACTGCGTGCAATGTATTGGTGGGAGCAGCAAAAAGAGACGGTGAGGGAATATGTGGCGAGATGTGTCATTTGTCAGCAGCATAAGGCCAGCACACAAGCTCCAGCCGGCCTCTTGCAGCCCTTGAATATCCCACATCAAGTATGGTCTGATATCTCGATGGATTTTATTACCGATCTTCCCAAGTCACAAGGAAAAACTGCTCTCTTGGTGGTGGTGGATCGGCTGTCCAAGTATGCACATTTCCTTCCCCTCACTAGGCCAGCAACAGCGGCGACAGTGGCTAAACTATTCTTTGACCAGATTGTTAGGTTACACGGCATCCCTGAGTCCATTGTATCTGATCGGGATCCAGTGTTCCTTAGCGCTTTTTGGCAGGGGCTGTTCAAGCGGAGTGGCACGACTTTGCTTCTGTCCACGGCCTATCATCCCCAGACGGACGGCCAAACTGAGGTGGTTAACAGGACCATTGAAATGTACTTAAGGTGCCTCACTGCATCTAATCCTTCATCATGGATCCAGTGGGTTCCGTGGGCTGAATACTGTTACAATACCTCATTTCATTCTGCTCATCGGCTAACACCTTTCGAATTGGTCTATGGGAGGTCTCCTCCTCAGTTGTTGCCCTACCAGCAGGGAGCTACTTGCATTGACTCGGTGGATTGTGCACTAGTAGATCGGGATGTCCTCTTACAGCAAGCTAAGACCCAGCTGGCACAAGCTCAAAATCGTATGAAACAGTATTATGACAGCAAGCACAGAGAGGAGGTATTTGAGGAGGGTTCATGGGTTTGGTTGAAGCTACAGCGGCATCGGCAGCACTCTGCTCGTGATGGGAATTCCTGTTCCAAGCTGTCTCCTCGCTTTTATGGGTCGTTCCAGGTGTTACATCGGGTAGGGGCAGTGGCTTACAGATTGCAGCTTCCCGCCAACTCCAAAATTCATAATGTCTTCCATGTTTCATTGCTCAAACGCTACAAAGGCGCACCTCCAGAGCAACTGGTGGACATTCCGTCGGATCTCCTACCGACTATCGATAATGGCCAGCCTGAACCATACCAGCTGTTGGCTCAGCGCTTTGTGGAAGGTCATCGTCAATTTTTGGTGCATTGGACGGGGGAATCCGCAGACGAGGCGACTTGGATGGACGCCTGTTCTTCGCGCGTTTTCTCGATCGTAAGCTTGAGGACAAGCTTAATTTCGGGAGGAGTGATGTTATGGCGGCTATATGACCGGGTGTTTAGGCGTCAGGCCTCTACCGAGGGACTCCTACCATTAGTGGTAGCATGTTATTAGGAAGGGGCATGCAATTGGAAGTCGCTAATCTGATTGCATGCGGGGAGAAGAATAAGGAAAGAATAAACTGATTGCATGCGGGAGGAGAATAAGGAAAGAATAAGGAAGGAATAGGAAAGGAGGATTAGTCTGATGCTACGAGGAGGAGAATAAAAGGCAGGAGGGCGGATCAATGGGGACTTTTGGCATTTTGTTTCTTCCAAGAAATAAGGCGGTGGCTCGACAACAAATTTTACCAAGGCGCCAGCAGTGCGAATTCTTCTTCGTCAACTCGACCGGTCTTGGCAGGAACCCGAAGCTTCTGCAAAGGTACATTCACTTGTCTAAGCACGTAACATAAACCCATCCAAGTCCCACTTCCTCATAAAGCTTTCTGAATGCCTGCAATCATAACCATAGTTACTACCTTTCAAAAACATAAAAATACCCAGTTCATAAACTAAATGTGACTAAATTCTGCATAGGTCCATAAGTGCATCTTATATATCTTGGAACTACACTCTCATACTCTGTTAGCTCGGCACTACAGTGTGGAATGGTTATTTTGTAGCTTAGGTCAAACAACTCCAAAGGTCAGTTCTTTAGTGTATGATCACTCTCACAAGGTTAAAACAATTACTGTAACGATATGATGATAATAAGCCTTGCACATAATAATACTTCTTGCATGCCATCAAGAAACATAACACTTAAGTAACATTACTTTCTGTGCTTAGCATTGGAAGAGATAAAAATATTGGTTTCTGAAATTTGAAGTACCTCACGCACATGGACAAGAGCATGAATTGTTGCACAAATGCAGAGAATTCAAGCGACCACAGGAGAAATAGGTGCATTACAGGTTTATGGTAGTGAAACATTGTATCATTCATTAATTCCATGCCTTTTTTCGATAAAGGAAGCTTTTATTAATCTTAGTAAATTACATCAAGTTGATACAATTATACTAAGAAGACTTACCTCTACACACTAGGTGTACATACCAAACACACACACACACAAGAAAAAACAAAGGAACGTCAGCAAACTACATCACGTAATATTGTCTTCAAGGCTATCCACCATCATAGCAACACTTGGACTATGATAAAAGCTCTCCAATGACAACGCCTCCAAGAAGAACTCGAACGCACACACCGCCATTGCCATGATCCAACCAAGGAAGGTCGACCAAAGGTTTTCACCTGAGAGTAAATCTCGACTACAAAACAATGCCTTCAACAAGGCTATTGCGAGCACAACCAACTAAGGTCGGACCTAGAGATTTCTCCCAAGTCAATACGGAGATCTCAGGTGTTGCAACCACCCTCATTCCGAGCTAGTGCCGCTATACCACTTAATCTTAGCCAATAGCAACGGCCACCTTCTCAAGACCAGACAAACAATTTTAGATGTTCGACTCTCACGATGACAGATTCATGAGCTAGCCAATATGTACACGATCATCAAGTCCATAGAGTGCATCTAAAAATGAGTTGTGTCGCCTAAGAAAGCGAATCCATGAATCGATGCTAAGATGACATAGATCAAAAGAAATGTATGAACAACACTAGTAAGAAATGAAGACTCGGCTTAAGAGTAGTTACAAGATCTGCCACTGCCGGCCACCCATTGCTCGCCATCGAGAAGGACGCACACCCAAGCCGATGCATAGGGGCGCCACACTCTAAGTCAATCATCATCCCGACAAGGCTCCACCAAGAACAGCTAAATCCAGGGCCGGAGCAGATCCATGAGGGCACTAAAGATCCCAGCACCGGAGTTCCACCACGGAGAGTGGGGAAGACCCTCCACCAATCGCCCAGCCGGCCGCCACCACTGCTCGGAGAGTGGTGAATCTGCGGATCCTAATCGAGTCCATGGGCGAGATTGGCCCGCGCCGCCTTCCTGAGCGACGGCCTTCCATGAGCTCACTCCAGCGGGCGTGGCGAGAAAGGGGAGGAGGGTGGCGGCTAGGGTTAGGGAGGAGGTGTGGCTAGGGTTGAGAGGTGTGGCACTTTAATGTACTCTGATTCAATTCTATAAACTGATGGAGCTAGAAATTAATTCCATGCCTAACTCATGCTTTTCATTAGCTTCCAAATATGTTCGACCATTCTTTTTAATGACCCAACAATTACCGACAATAACTTCGCATTTTGATAAGGAAAATACCGAAAATTTCAAGAGAGTTATGTGATTGTCATACCTCTAACATAAGTGGAGACAGTTCCATCTGAAAGAATGGCATGTATCCTCCCCATGACCCAAAAACAGAAAATAAGTTTGTTTAGAAAAATATAAATAAATGTATAATATGCGTAAGCACCTCTTATATAACCAAATAGGCCATGAAACATAACGTTAACATGCGCTTGTGTGTTTCGAGAACCGCGAGTAAATTTGTAGGTTTAGAGGGCTACGTGTCCGCTCCTTGAATGGTTAGACCAAGAGAAGAGGTCCGGGTTTATACTTGGTTCGGCTGAACGCCCTACTCCAATCCGTGTGGTGGTGGATGTTATTCACTCCGTGTATCCAAGTCGTGTTACAAGCGAGGTCGAGCTCGGGCTCGAGGCGCCT